>JALHCE010000103.1:0-63796 GCA_024340795.1 Tolypocladium amazonense
CCCCCCCCCCTTTTTTTTTGTTCCCAGGGGGTTTGGGGGCGGCTTTTCGTCTCCTTTGCCGCACACTGAACAATGAAGACGATGCATCGGCAGCTGCTCCACTTGACAGTCAGAAGGACCAGCTCTGAGATCCGGAGGCTCTGGTGGCATTATCTCACTTGCAGCAAAAATACAAATGCATTGCCATTCCGCGTCGACCAAGTGGAATATGTCGATGGGCCCGCCTACATGCACCGACAGTCTGCTGCATGGGGCATCTGGGCTTTATTGCGACGATATCGCGATCTTAGTTTTTCATATAGTGGGTATGACCTGACAATAGAACGTCTTCACTTGGAGTGGGTGGACCATATGACAACAATCTTAAGCAGTTTAGCCCGTAAGAAATGGACTGGGCGCATCGCTAATGGCACAGCCTCGCATACGAGTATAAACTCACTGAGCAGCAACGTAAAGCAGCCGAACTCTATGACAGACCCATGTGTTGTATCAGCGACTAAGTATTGGAAGGGAAAATTAGGCGCCATTTCTAAGAATTCCAAGTCTACATCGGATTATTAGCCATCATTTTCGAACTCTGCATTCCACCACACCTCCATCATTTTCGATCGTAAAAGCTCTGTCCAAAAGTCAAGAATGGCAAATTGCTCTGGATGCAAAACTCACATAGATACTAAATCATTTGAGCTTTACAGGGCTCGGACTAATGGGGTACTTGTCCATGTAGATGCCAAGCAAGGCCTCGTTATGAGTCTTGATCAATCCAAAGCGTAGTTCTTGTCGCCCTAATTAGCACGCCTTTGATGCCGTTCGCCCTTGAACACCTGCTAGATTCCATCACCTGTCTGACTTTCAGCCTGCTAGATCGTCAGCTCCTGCTCTTGACAAATATTTTGTCAGGCATACGCCGTGGACCCTTCATCAGACCACGGAGCTGGTCATCGCCACCGTATTCATAAAATATCGTAACAATGCATTACTAACTGTTATGACTCGTGTCAATCTTGAAGCAAATATCATAGATAGGCTAGGCTTTAGGGAGCCGCAATAGCAATAGTTCTTTGCGGCACATTATGTCGAACAAATAATGCTGAAATAGCGTCGAAGGCTCGCCGGTGACGTTGCCACGGAAAGAATTAATCCCCTAAAAGTAAGGTTGCGGAGAGTAGCCATTACTTAACTTGCTAATGTTTTAGTATTCTGAGTTCACGCCGTTCATTTGGGGGCCATCTACATCCTGCGGTCAAGGCAACACAGGTACCAGACGACATGTGATACAGATCTTGCAGTAGCTGGGGCTGCTCTGAGGCCGTCGCTACCACCGAAAGCCCTGCTAGGAATAGCATCGTTGACAAAAGCAATCTCGGCACCTTGCAGAACAGCAGAGCTGTCAGTGCTTAAAGTTTTCACGATACGAATGATGCAGCGGACTCTCAAGCAAAGCTGAGTTTGCGAAGCAATCATCTTGCTCGACTAGCGATACTCCAAAGATTCAAGATAGATGCTGGATGATATCTCTATATTGACGCGTATCGTCGCGGAGGCGTCCCCATATAGCTCGCCGAGCGCGACTTCACTCCTGTCCGCTTTTATCTTTAAACCCTTGAAGAGCCTTTGCGCCGAGAGTAGTTCAACTGCGGAAACTCGACTGAACTAGCGACGTGCTCAGTAGAAAACTATCTTGGTTGCTTACATGTACGAAGTCGTCCGCCCAGAGTGCCCCATTACATTTAGCAGAAAGTTCTGCTCGGCATAAACCGAGAACAGTCCATGCGAGACATGAAGCATCGGAGGGTAATGGACGTCTTGTCTTATACAACTTTATTCTTGGTTATAGGATCATGTGAAAGCACCATAGGTATTGGCTCTGATAATCCCAGCCCTGTCATTTCACCTCCGCCGAGTCGCGCTTGGCTTCTTATCGCCGCGGGCTGATTACCCACCAAGGCCTTGCATGGGCCGGCTACGTCGCATTTAACTACTGAAACGGCTGATCTGCAACGCCAAAGCATGCGAATATCTTCCGTACTGGCATTATTTTCGGAGTTTTCCGTCACATGTGGTGGAAATGTGGCTAGTCTCCTTCGATGCCACAGACATTACAATACATTGTACTAATCGTGGCGGTTACCATTATGCCGAAGAAGAATGAGAACACAGGTAATGGGCTGGAAGCAACCTGAAATGGGGGCCTAAAGATCCTAGGAAGGCTACATATTATGCATGCTTCATAACCAGCCATTTCTGAAGTCAGATTATAAGGCATGCGTTGGGATGCCACATGATGGGGGAGCTCGAAAGGATTTACAATTGCTTTACGGGTCAACATTGAACGAGTCTTTCATCAAAGATCTACCTCATGCCAACGCTATCACACTGACTAAGAGCACTGAGACCTTGGGCATGCAACGAGTCTTTTCTATCCTCTCGACATATTCGTGCATGTGCTCGAGACTGTCTTGTAATTGCCGGCGAAGAACCATCTATTGCTATACCTAGACAAGAACCCTTTGCTGTAGTAACTCATTGTACCAAAGCGAGTGCACCGTAAGGGAATAGTGTTTGCAAGCCACTTACCCCGAGCCAAAGCATCTGTCTTGGCCTCTGAATTACATCGTTCTCTGGGGAACCCAATTAGATACCACTAAAGCACAATGGTAACCAAGCGAAAACGACGCTCATAAAGGAAGCGAAGTAGCTGGAACGCTCTGAGCAGCTTGAGCCTACGTGAAAATGCGGCATGGGTTTTTGGCACAGTTGCTGGTGGGACCCGGTGCCAGGTCATTATGAAGAGTTGCTGGTCGTAGAGACATGCTTGTTTGGAATGCCAAAGGGTCACAAGTGGATGTAGAGAGAGGCAGGCCCTCAGCCGTGAGTAACAAAGCATGTCCGATCATCAACAGTTACTGCAGAGAAGAACATGCGGCATGGTCGATTTTCATGGTCATCGCACGCGCGCCTCTGTTTTTCGCGCCGTGCTCCAACGACGGAGGCGCAAACGCTGGACAAGCAGCTACGTCCAACTTCGGCTAGGTCGCCCAAAAAAGCAAGGCACTCTCAATGTTGACGTCATTACCCGGAGCTTTACGCCCCTGGAATGGGGTGCCGGAACTAGCCTCTACTAGTACTTACGCGCAGCACGCGTCATACCTTGTCTGTCCAGCTCCCGCGAAGGGTCCGAGGTGTGCGGAGTGCGAGTACTTTATATGGCTCTGGAGCTGCTCTTGCATCCTAGGTTGATTTATTTTTCTCATAAGCAGGGCAAGACATACGCGCCGCCTAGCTAATCAACTGTGTATTTGGCGCCCAACGGCAGCTTGAACACCCGTATTCCCTCCTACCCCTCTGCTTAATTGATCAGCCATCGTCGCCATGATCCCAGCCAGGCAGCTAACCCGGTTCGCACCGCGCGCTGCGCGCATTTATCGCCGACAGCAACTCCGCTACCAGTCCACTTCTCCGCCATCCACAGCAAGCTCAAGCCAGTCCCACTTTGCAGCTGGTGCCGTGGGTGGCCTAGCAGGCGCGGCTCTTCTCTACGGCATTTACTCCTTCACACCAGCTGGGAAGACGGCGAACAAGCTGAATCAGGCAGCCGCAGAAGTCAACAAGAAGTACCAAATCGCTGCCGACAAGCTTCAGCAGAATACCCCGAACCCCGACCAGGCAGTCGAATCGATCAAACAATTCGCGTATTCATACGTTGGGTGGATTCCCGGCGGTCGTGCTTACGTAGATGCCGCGTTCAAGGATTGGGATTCAGTTCGCAAGAACCACAAAGACGAGGCCGATAAAATTGTCAACGATGCGTACAAGCAGTTTCAAGAGGTTTCAAAGTCGGGACTTAGCTTCGAGACTGCCTCTAAAGCTTACGATGTCCTGGCTGACCTGTCCACGAGAATCGCCAGCCTCGCTGGCGATGCCATGTCCGACATCATTGAAAACCATCCTCAAGCCAAGGAAAAGTTTGGCGGAAGTATCCAGCAGCTTCAATCTATGGGCGAGCGGTACGGTCCTGAGGCAAAGAAGCAGGTTGACGAGACGTGGAGCAAGTTGAAGGACATCTTTGCTGGAGGTTTCAGCGCCGCTAGCCTGGAAAAAGCCCGCCAACTCATTGAAGAGAAAGTCCAGCAGGTAAAGAAGTTAGGCGACGAAGCTTGGAAGAAAAGCTTGGAGGAGGCAAAGCCCTATCTTGACAAGAATCCCAAAGCCAAAGAGCTGATCGAAAAGAACTCCGACGCCTTGATGCGGGGGAACTTCAAGGAACTATTCGACAAGCTCCGCTCCGCCGTTGAATCGAACGACATGAGAGGTTTGGAAAAGTATGTCAATGATGCTGTGGATAATGCGAGGTCGAAGGGCGCCGACGCATCAGAGACCTTGAATCTAGACAAGTATCTGAAGATGTTACCGCAAGGAGACGAGATTCTGCCCAAGCTCCAGCAGATCGGTCAGATTGCGGAGAAGCACAAAGAGGAGGGTGAAAAATTGCTCAAGGAGACGGTCGACGATCTTAAGAAGGTACTCGAAAAGCAGTCGCAAAAAGCTCAGGACATTGTCCGTGAGGCTAAAAAGGAGGCGAAATAGAGAACAGCGGATCTGAAGAGCGACGGGCCGAATCAACTTAATTCGATAACATGTTCTCAACGGGCGGTTTTTGCGGAGCGAGTGGGGGCCATGCCTGTGCAAGGAACAAGTGATTCTAATGAGAGAAGAGACGGGGTCGGCTAACATTGTCTACGAGTAAGGTGCGCCGACATAACGTTGGTGTTGTCAGTCAGGCAGAGCTCGCAAAAAGACACTGGGCTGATAATCTAAGCTATATTGATACGAGTATTCGATGCAGGCGACCAGTGTCAGATTCGAAATCGGACGCTTCTTGATATGCAACGGAACGGCTAGGAGCTCCGAGAGTGAAGGCTAGAAAAAGAATGACTAAATTCGAGGCATTTCTGCCTTAAGAGGCCGAAAAGAGAGATATAATACACGCGCCAAGCCGAAACCTGGGAAATTAAGGATTCGGCCCGGCGGCCTAAGGCGTTGTGTAAACAACTCTGGCCTGATAGTCAAAATTGTTGACAAGCCCAGGGGTATATGACGAGGATTCACTTTGAGGGGGGTTGCTGTATATTACCATTCGTTCAAACAGCCTTACCCACTTCAATGGCTCAGTTGCCCGATTCACTCCTCGCCTCGCTGTCGCTTCGTGTCTCTTGGTGGTAGTCGCTTGTGTTCCACTTGCTGGACTTGATTGGATTGACGTGGCGAACGTACATCATGTCAATCTCCTCCAGTGTTCGGTCTTTCGGCTCAATGACGAAAAAGAAGACAATCAGGACCAGGGCGGCACAACAGCCAGCAAACACCAGGCCATAGTAGTAGTCAATTTGGTCCGTAATGAATCGGGTGCTATGCATTGCTTTGGTTAGCTCATCTCGATCCGCCAGACTCGGATAGCGATTGAGCGCATCGCGCGCTTGCCGACTTACAAAAAAGATAGCATACTGAGGCAAAAGCGTTAGCAATGTAGGACATACGCATGTTTTGACGACGGGATCCATACAAGTTCCAAAACCAGTTCGCAGCCGTTGCAAGACCCATGCAAGTGCTTCGGTATCGCAGCGGGTAGAGCTCGGCATTGACTGCCCAGACGAGCGGGCCCCAGCTGACAGCGAAGGCCGCGATGGCAAGGCACGAAACGGTGACCAGGGCCGCCCCGGCGTTTGGAGTCGACATTGGGTCACTGTGATTGAGCGCAAATTGGCCAACAAAGGCATACACGCTACGCATGAAGTTAGCTTCCCGTCTTCTCTACCCCTAGCCGTGCATTGACTCACACAAAACAGACCGTCATCGCAGCCGCACCGGACATCAATATGTTTCGACGACCGCAGCGCTTGATGATCCACAAGGCGAAAATTGTAGCAATAACATTGACCGAGCCAAGAATGAGCTGCGTGATGTAGCTGTTGCTGATGCCGGTGGCTGAAAAGACGGTTGTACCAAAGTAAAAGAAGTAATTGGCACCGGTCAGTTGCTGTCCAGCGCCCAGAGTGACTCCCAGGATTGTGCGATAGAGCATGCGAGGGGCAGTGAAAATCTCCGTGAATCGGAATTCGGCAGCGCTCTCGCTCTCCTCGTCGATCTTTGCCTGGATATCTTCGATTTGGCGGTTGACTTCGGCATGATTCGGAGCAAGGCCACACAGTCGAGCAATGTTGTTACGCGCCTCTTCGACACGACCGCGGCCATACGCGAATCGCGGGCTCTCCGGGAGAAACAGGATAGCCGTTCCCAGACAGAGAGCCCATGCGAAGGATAGCCCGTTTGGGATTCGCCAGGCTGCACTTGTGGTTCCGGACTCGGTTCCCCAGTTGACAAGCTCAGCAGCCCAGATGCCCAGGGTGATCATTAGCTGGTATGACGAGATAACGACGCCTCGTATCGCGGCTGGGGTGCTTTCCGACTGGTACAAGGGGACCACAACGGACATGGCGCCGATACTCAGGCCCGTCACAAGGCGTCCGAGTGCGAACTGGATCCAATGTGTCGAGGACGATATCTCGATGGCAGTCCCGACGCACACGAAGAATGCCGACGCGGATATTGAAAGGCGGCGGCCTAACTTGTCTGCCATTTTTCCGGCAATGAGCGCACCGAAGAGAGATCCAATGCTCAAAAAACCGACAATGGTGCCTTGTCGAGCCGCGTCAAAGGTATACGAGCCGTCGTCATTGTGCGATCCGAAGCGGTGCTTAAAGTCTTCCATGGGGAAGAAACCAGATATTTGTCCACTGTCATGTCAATCTATAAGCATCTGCTCCAATCAAGCTGTCCAAATCAATCGGCCCATATCCATGCCGATGTACGGGATTGACGTACCTAACATAGCCAAAAATGAAGCCACCAAGACTGGCTACGGCTCCAAGAATGCAGGCCAGAAGCGTGACCTTTTGTTCAGCCTGGAGGGCCGGCTTCTCGCCCTTCTTGACACCTTCCTTAGACATGGTGATCTCCCGCGAACGTTCAGGTCTGAGTTGAGTTATGCAGCACTTCGCCCAGGACGAGCACTGCAGGGAAGGAAAGAAAAGAAAAGGAAGCAGTGGTCTGAAAGAAATTTGTCAACGGGCAATGTGCACCGAACTGCAATGCTCTGCAAGGATTCAAGCCCCTTCAATTGCATGGGTTCAAATTCCTTTTTAAGCTCGTTCTACAAGGGTTCAGACTCCTCTCCAGGGCTCGCCTAGCTTGTGGAATAGGGGAAACTCTATCAGTTACCAGGTGATGGTGGTTCCACAATGTTCGTACGAGTAGGCGCAGTGCTCGTACACAGTAAGTGTGCCTGTGGGAATACTTCTTGATGACATCAGCCGATCGTTGAGCCTCCAACTCGCGACAGTCCACTTGCATTTGCATTGCCCAGGCGAGTCAGGAAATGGACCGATTGCTCTGCGGGCTCGGAAATGGCAGTGCCAAGGCGCATCATACCACTCACTGAAAATGCAGAGCATGCTACTCGTATATTCCCGTTTACCCATTACGAACAGTCGGCGCCGCCGGTGGGCTCCCGGTGGCTCCCCGGTGGCTCCCGGTGGCTCCCGGTGGCTCCGCGTTGCCAGGAGCTCGGAAATTTCACTGTCGAGGTGGCTTAACGTGCACACAGAAGCAGCAACGTCCGTAACTGCCCAAGATCCCGTGAAGCTGCTATTGCACAATGTTACGGATAGCCGCTTCATTTGTCAAGTGAAACTGACATCCGTGGGTCGCCTATTTGTAGACACCGGACATGAGGCTCGAAATTTTCAAGACGGCCCGATATGCGATGGGAATATTGTGGGGACAATTGCGGTTGCGGCGCGCCCGAGTGGCAGACAGTGCCGCACTAAGCCCAAAAATATTCAGGGTCCAGATCACCCAACCGGCTTACCGCCGTGAGAACATCTCCTGTGCCGGTGACCGTTGCATCTGCCCATTATCCCCGCGCAAAGCCAGCCCGCCCTTTTTACCGAAGCGAGACGATGATTGTTTGGGGACTGCATCGTGTAAGCCTTTGTGAGCTCCTCGGTATCGTACATTTACTTTCTGCAAATCACCGGAACGGGCGCCGAGAGCCAAGCAGTTCAAGCCAATCGGCTTCAGCAAGTGGGACTGCAGGGCGGGAACAAAGGTGTCTTGCCAAGACCCAGATCTCCAATCTAATAGAATGACGTTGCCAAGGCTAAATGCCGATCAGGGATAAATACAATGCATCTGCTCCTCGTCAGCTACTGTCGTTGTGCAGACTGTTTGTTCTCTCACCTTCCCTCGTCGCTGAGCCCGAACAATTGTTGAACTTCTCTGTACTCATATTTTAACTAGGAGCAGCTGGCAATTTTATCTACAGCTTCACGAGCTTCACGATCAATCCACGGAAAAAGCATTCAGCTCTGTTGTATGACGTTCAAGTGATGACCATCTGAGGCTGTCTCGAGAATTGGCTATTTCAGCATTTGTGCGACGATGACTGACAAAAGATTGACGTACTGAGGTGACGCGCCATGCCTTTTTATCCACGGAGGCACGATCGATTGAAATCAACTTCGACATTTAAGATCTATGACGATGGTGCCAACGAAGAGGAGATAAGCAGTACGCCCAGCTGGACATGAGTCTAGCGCGGATGGCGCAAGCGGCTGTATATTCTCGAAAGCAGCCATTTTGATCCAGTGTCATCTGCATTTGCAGACATTTCGCAACTTCAACCGTCCATAAAATGGACTCGTTCTACGAGCCGCCGTATGCGCCTACTTCCGATGAGGGATGGATTTGAGCTGCTATTCGCGGACATCTGATTTACGGAGTATCTGCATTTCACACGGCGGTGGCATATGAAGAGAGATGCTTGTTGATTACGGACAGGGTTATACGGCTACAATGGTCATAAGCGTAGTTTGGCGTTCCTCTCGCCGAAATTGAAGCCGGTAATGTAGTTTTTGAGCACTGTCATCAAATCCAAGTAGGCTGGGCGCTCATCTCGAGAAAAAACACCGGAATCCGGCAGTGGCGCCATGATTGCCACTGTCACGTGTCGGTGCGCCAGTGCGCTGCATGTCACGTGTGAATGTACCACAGTGCGCCGCCTCGTAAGGGTCCCAAAAATCTGCTTTGACGGACTCCATACAGTAACGATATGGGTCGATGATCACGAGACATCCCTCTGTACGCCCACCACATGCCCCAATGAGTTTATGATTACGTACGGGCTTCAGAGCCGTGAAAAAAAATGCCCTGTCGGGTTCTGCGAAACGATTAGCAAGAACAACTCCCGCTGTTGAGATTCTGCAAGATACGCAACGGAGAGCTAGGAGATTCAATTGGCACAAAGCCAGAAAAGACTGTACATTGGCTGCCTTGCTGCCTCAAGGTCAAAAGAAAGTGAAAAATAAATACACGCGCGCAGCTGGAGCCTGGAAAACCAAGGATCCGACCAGCAGCGCGGCAAGTTCGGCAGCCTAGACTGCGAAGGCGTAGGGCATCAACGCAATACCAACGTAGTCTGGCCAATCTTTACCGCGATCACTAGAGATGCATGAACACTCTCATGATCTAACTTTAAAGCCATTCACAGACATACCACGGTAGAGGCTGGAACGCACGCCAACAATTTAAACAAGATGCAGGAAATTATCATGCCATATTTTTCGAAGGCGATGGCTGGCCTAGCTGACCTTTGGCTTCATGCAGGGAAGCCATTGAGGGAAAGGAATTTGCCGGCTGCCATTACTGAAAGAAGAAGTGGCTGGATGCACGACGTAGCCGAGGACCCAGGTATGACATGCCGCGGTCATCTGTGGAAGAGGTGACCCAACAGCAGTAGGGACCGGGACTCGATGCTGACCGGCCAGAATTGGAGTGGCGTCGGTGGCGGTGAGTGTAAAAGTCGATCTGGGCCATTCCGAGTCAAAGAATCATGACGACAAGCGGGAGTTCTCGGCACAGCTGTGTGTACTATTGACAAGCCACTGGGTCCTCGAGAGGGCAATTTTTACCGATGATCCTATCTTATCAATCAGCAAAGCCTGTGGGAGATTGATAAGATGCCGATTGATAAAGCCCTCATGCCCGCCCTGCGGAGTAGGGCCCACACCAACGACAGGAAATCTGCGGCCCAACGTTTCGCAAATCCGGCGTTTGCCGTGACTGTCTGCTCTTGAGCGGGCAAGAAGTCGCGTATGCCAAGCGGAGGTAAAATGAAAGATGATCTCAAAGGCTTAGCAAGTGCAGCGTTTCGTCTAGAGTCGCTGGAAGCCTCTGTACGTTGTGTCGTGGGCATGGTTAAAATACGCCCTTACTTTCGCAGTGCAGATCCCCCAGGTCCATCTTCTACCCTAAGTCTGCTAAGTGTGCCTAGCCCCATCCGCACCCAAATCAATCGATGGGAAAAATCTTCTCTCCCCCGGCATTTCTGTTACAAATTACAAGCCACACAGGCGGGTATAGATGAACGCTCGTTGCTTTTAGTAACAACGGACGCGGTGAATTCAACAACGCCGCTCTCAGTGGACTCGAAAAAAGCCGGTCATACGACCATGCTGGACGCCAACTTTGCCTCTCGTTCAAAAGTTGCCGCCGCCTCGGAGTGGGTTGTCGAACGGTTGGGACGATCGATGGAGCCCAGACTGACCACCCCAGCAAGAGGGACCCGATCAATAGTCCCGCACTCCCTGGAAGTCATGGCTACATGCTGTGCTCTTGGTGCCAAAAGTGGACTCCTTGCCTGCCCGGCTACGTGGACACACGAATGGCGACAACCGGGGACTACCAATGAATCAGGTTTGTAGGCTTTTTACATGTAGGGAGCGGCTTTTTGGTGGAGTCATCACATCCGTTGTCACATGCAAAGATCCAGCTGGAATTCTAGCCAGACGCCGCAATGGGAACAGTGGCAACGCTTTACTCGTTTTGGGGCAATGTTGCCGAGAGGCCTTTCTATTAGGGGCCGGGAAACATTGTCAACTGCTTCGTCACCGGTACGAACAACGCTCTGGTGGGTTTGGCAAGGCGAGATAGGTGGAGACTCGTGCCAACTTGTGCTAAGGACGAAATCGCTAGGCGAGACCCAGAAGCCTTAGTGAGCCATCTAGTTCATCGTATGTAGCGGCGGATGTCGCAGGATGACCCGGTCCAGACCGAGGGATCCATGTCCGCGGAGCGAGGGGTGAAATCGCTCGATAATCAAGGACTGTGATAGGGCCTGGCTGGGTTAGGATAATTCTCGTCGCCACCTTTATAAAGGAGGGAGGCTGACCACGCACTCAACGCCTGCGCAGCCTATATGGAACAACGGTTGCGTTTCGGGAGCCGATAATTTCAACGCAACGCAGAATCCAGGCACAGCGCGAAGAACCTGCGTCTCCTGTCAGACATTAAACCACTGTCGAGATGCGACTACATACAACCACTCGGCTCGCCGTGGCGACTGCAATATTCTTCAACTCGCCATCTGTTCTTGCCGTCGTGGATCGACTCGAGGGCTATGGCTACAGCTCCTACGAGCCAATGTGCGCATATGTCTGCCAGGCTGCCGTCCCAACGACCCTCAATTGTCCCGAATACGCCAACATGACTGCAGAAGAGCGTGCAGCAGCATCCCCATCAGCGACATGCTTCGCGGGTGACGGCTCATATCTCACTTCCGTGGCATGGTGTATCAAAGCTCGCTGCGAGAACACCACCAAACCTTCGGAGATCCAGGACTTCTGGGAGAACCGCCTCATATACCAAGAAGCCCAGCTAGGCCTTGTTCTCAAGTATGCGACATACGTCGAAGCCATCTACAACGTCAATAAAACGGTTCTTCCGACACCCTTGGGTGTGAATGAAACAGTCTTGAACCGGACCATCTCAATCACGGACGACCAGTATCTCGGATACCTCAATGCCGCCGTTTCATACCAAGATTTTCAGGTGACTGGTTCGCTAGGAATGTAAGCCGTGTCGCTCCGTCCATCTCTGCTTGCAATTCGTCAGAAAAGGGTCTAGTTTGCTGACTCCGACATCGCTGAACAGGTTGCTTGTATTTCTATCCGGAATTGTCGTTCCAGTTGGCTTAACTTTCATCAGCATGCTCCCTTGGCCTGCCAAGTTTAAGAGCATGTTTCACGGTTACTTCATTGACCCACCTGTCTTTGGGCGGTACCATAGCGTTCCTGTCCTTGGCCTGGGCATGATTCCGACCCGCGGCCAGGCCATTTTCATTCTTTACATGATTTTTGTCAACGTCTTGGCTAACTCCATCGGGTTTCGAGTTCTCACACCCAACTCGTATTTCCCCGACACGGCCTTATTGCTAACCAGATACGTCGCGAACCGCGCGGGCGATCTGGCCATTGCTAACATACCTCTTGTCATTCTATATGGCGGAAGGAACAGCCCTTTGCTTTGGCTGACAAACTGGTCTCATGCGACTTATCTGCTCGCACATCGTTGGATTGCCACCATTCTTGTCCTTCAAGCTTGTCTCCACTCAGCCATGTGGCTACAGATGATGGTTAAATCGGGAAATTATGCAGAGTCATCGCAAGAGCCTTACTGGCACTATGGCATCATTGCCACGGTCTCAATGTCGCTACTCATACCATTCTCGATCCTGCCCATCCGCAAACGTTGGTACGAATTGTTCCTCGTTGGCCATATTATTCTAGCTATTCTGGCCATTGTCGGCGCTTATTACCATGTTGTCCTCCTTTACAACCATCAAAGCGGATTCGACATTTTCGTATACGCCTCCATCGGTATTTGGGGAATGGACAGAGTCTTGCGTTTGGCCAGGGCGGCCAGCAACGGAATAAAGAGAGCCTACGTCACCAAGGTCGATGACGAATACATAAGAGTCGACATCCCTGGCGTTGACGGCCATGGCTATTGCTACGCGTACTTTCCGACCCTTTCTTGGAGGCCCTGGGAAAATCATCCGTTCTCAGTCGTTAGTTTCAGCTCGAGCACTCAAAACAGCCCTTCGATTCTAGGATCTCCCTCAGATAGCGACTGCGCTCCGTCTTCGCCGAACCAGAGCGTCGAGACCGAGAAAAGGGGGGCAGGTTTCACCAGGGTAAAGCCATGTCACATCGCTACGCCGAACGCCCAAAGGGGTGGAATCTCCATGTTCATTCGCGTTCAAGGTGGCATGACGAAGCTGCTCGCTTCAAAAGACGGTTTGACTTCTGGAATTCCGGTGCTCATCGAAGGGAGCTACGGCCATGAAGGAAAGACAATGCTCCAGGGTCACGACCACAAATTTACCCCTTCGCTCGACTATCCCAACACGATTTGCATCGCAGGTGGTGCTGGCGTATCAGCTGTTATTCCTGCTCTCAACCAGACGTTTACGATCTATGGAGTCAAGGGTACGACCAAACTATACTGGGGTCTTCGAAGTCAGGAACTGGTGGATGCCGTTGAGAGCAATATTGCCGGTCCAGATGGCACTACGGCGAACTGGGGCCACATTGAGCCACACATTACAGTTGGCTCTAGACTCAATGTGAGGCAGATTTTGGAAGACGAGCTGGGTGAGTCTTCTGCTGGCACAACAGTCATTGTCTGCGGACCTCTCGGAATGTGTGATGAGGTTCGATACACAGTCGCCGCGCTAGCACGCCACGGGAAGGTGATTAGGTTCGTTGAGGAGAGTCTGCCGTGGTAAAAGAAAAGAGGGAGAACACCGATTTGAAATCTTTGTGGCGTACTCAGGTGCCAGCGATGGATAAAAGTTGCAACTTGATTTACGAAATTTGTCAATTATGAATGGAAGGAAAAATGATCTGGTAGATGAAATGCCTCTCTTGAAATTGAGGACGTCCCTCAGGCTGACTAAAGAGCTATCACTAAATTACCAAGAAGAACCGTGAAGAATGCGTAGCATTTTCATCCCCGAAAATGGGCCCCGTGCCTGTAAGTAGCATCAAAGAGATACCCTGACGTTCAAGTACTCGGAAAATTTAATGAAGGGCCAGTCAGGAACGTTTACAAATTGATACCAATCTTTTCAACAATACGACACCGTGAAGGCGCAAAGCGGGATGCAAAATTTGCCTTCAAAGCTGAAAGTCGTTCGGTGAAACTGAAATTACTCCAGCTCGTTGAAGAGTCGAATAGCGGCTACGGACTTTATGATATATGCCCTTACATGCGCATGACGAGATGTCAAAAGTTTGCATTTGCAGCTTGTACCCACTCATAATATTCATCATCATGTCTCATCCCACGCCCGACATCCATCCTAGACCGCTCACCTGCCCCCTAATTATACCAAGCAAGGACATCATCCCATTAAGGCCTGAAATATAGCATGAACAACATCCGATATTGTTGCCACAAGCTGTGCCAAGACAAGTAAGCAAATGATATGACGGGTGGAGATTAGCATGAAGGGAACCTACCGGTGTAGCGTCACCGATCAATTCAGTAGTCTGCGACACAAATGTCGCGCTCAACAATGTCATGACATTGTGCAAAAGAGTAACAATTCCCTTCACATTGCCTGGGGTTATCAAGGGCGTGATTTGGTCCACAATGCCCTGAATGTCAATCTTAGTCAAAGTGCTAAGTAAAGGTTTGACGGCGTCAATGAGACCCTCCAGATCGATTTGACTGAGGGATTTGAGAAAAGACCCTGCGAAGCCCAAAAGGCCCGCGAGATCGAAATGCTCCAGCGTCGTAACCAACGGTACAGCACCGCCGACGAGCGTCTGGGTCTCATTGACGAACTTGCTTGTGAGCAGAGTCTCAGCGTTGCCGAGAAGTAAGATGAGGCCATCCAAAGTGGAAGGTGTGAGCAAAGGTGCAATGGCGTCGAAAAGGCCTTTTAGATCAATATCCTTCAATGAGTTGAGGATCGGAGTGATTTGCTTGACCAAGCCGACCAGATCAATCTGACCAAGAGCGCTTAGTAAAGGCTTGACTTTATCGACAAGACCTGCCAAATCGATCTGCCCCAGACTCTTAAGTAAGGGCTGAAGTTGGTGTATGAGACCTGGCAAGTCTATTGTCCCCAGCAGCGAGATCAACGGGACGGCGCCGCTGATTAGTGTCTGAGTTTGATCAACAAATTTGGTGGTTAACAAACTCTCGGCGTTAGAAAGCAGTTCAACGATGCCTTTGATGCTATCCGATGTAAGCAAAGGTTTGATGGCGTCGAAGAGTCCTTGGAGATCAATTTTGCTGAGGCTGTTCAAGATAGGCGCTATTTGGCCAATTAGGGTTTTGAGGTCGATTTCGCCAAGGGCAGCGATCAAAGGGACGGCACCACTGATGAGTGTATGGGTTTGGTCAACGAATTGGCCATTCAACAATTTTTCGGCATTTTCCAGGAGCCCAATGATTCCTTTGATGCTATCAGATGAGAGCAAAGGGCTGATGGCGACGAACAGGCCGTTGAGGTCAATCTTTCCAAGCTCCTTCAAGATTGGTGTGACCTGTTCAATCAGATCCTGAAGATTTAGCTTGCTTAAGCTACTAATGAGTGGTGCTGCGCCAGAGATAAGGGACTTTGTTTGTGATACAAAGTCGGACGTCAAAAGGGCCTCTGCGTTGTTTAAAAGTCCAACAATGCCTTTGATGCTATCTGCCGCAAGTAACGGGCCGATAGCATCGAAAAGTTCTTTCAAATTAAGCTTGCCGAGCTCGTTCAGGATTGGTGTGACTTGTTCAATCAGATCCTGAAGATTCAGCTTGCTTAAGCTATTGATGAGTGGTGCTGCGCCAGAGATAAGGGACTTCGTCTGTGATACAAAGTCGGACGTCAAAAGGGCCTCTGCGTTGTTTAAAAGTCCAACAATGCCTTTGATGCTATCTGCCGCAAGTAACGGGCCGATAGCATCGAAAAGTTCTTTCAAATTAAGCTTGCCGAGCTCATTCAGGATTGGTGCGATCTGATCAATCAAGTTTTGCAAGTCAAGCTTGCTTAGACTTGTGACAAGAGGTGCGGCGCCGGAGATCAGAGATTGCGTTTGATGGACGAAATCTGAGGTAAGAAGGGATTCTGCATTCCCGAGCAAGTCAACCAAGCCCTTTATTGAATCCGCAGTCAGGAGCGGCGCTAATGCGCCGACCACACCTTTGAGATCAATTTTTGAAATCTCATCGATAAGTGGTTTCGCACTGGACAAGAGTGACTTAAGATCTGAAACGGTGTCCTCGGTCAAAAGCGACTCAGCATTTTGTAACAGCCCCACGATGCCTTGAACAGACTTCTGCGTAAGAATCGGGGCCAAAGCATCCAGCACGCCTTTGAGGTCAATTTTGGACAGCCCATCAATTAGTGGCTGCGCGCTGGAAAGTAGCGACTTCAGGCTCGAAACCGTTTCTTTTGTCAAGAGAGACTCGGCGTTTTCGAGCAGGCCGACTAAACCCTTAACCGAATCAGGCGTAAGCAGGGGCGATAGTGAGTCAATGACGCCCTTTAGATCGATGTCGGAGAGCTTCTCAAGTAACGGCGAAACGTCTCCAATTAAAGCTTGAGTTTGATTGACAAATGTTGGCGTGAGAAGTAACTCCGCATTGTGCAATAGGTTCACAATGCCTGTCATTGAATTGGCAGTGAGAAGTGGACCCAGCGCATCCAACAAGCCCTTGAGGTCAATGCCTGAAAGTTTTTGGACCAGTGGAGAGACATCCTCAATGAGCGCCTGAGTCTCATTGACAAATGAAGGGGTGAGAAGTGATGCCCCGTTGGACAGAAGACTTTCGATATTATCCATATTCTTGGTCGTCAGCAATTTTAAAGCCGCTTTGACGAGACCTGGGATGTCGGTTTGCTTCAGCTCATCTATGATGCTCCCAAGATTGAGCGATGAGAGTAGCGTGATGAGAGGCTGCGCTTTCGTGACAATGTCCCTGGTAATGTTGGGAAAGGGGGGTTGAAGCAGCTGTGACAGGTATACAATGGCATCATGTAAGGCCTGCAAGAATTCGTCGCTAAGCAGCCCTGTGATTGCTTTGAGTAGACCGCCGATGTCGCCTAGCTGTGAGCCCAGTTTGGTGATCGCGCCGAGAGCGTCGCCTAGGTCACCTCCAAGGCCAGGAAGGTCGAGAAGACCCTGGCTGGAGCTTGAACCGGAACTTGAACCGGTGCCATTTTGTCGTGGAAAGACTGGCACTTTGAGTTGCTGAACCTGACTTCTCCTCAGCAGCCCATTGAGCTCCGTCAGTGCATCCGTGAGCTCTGATCGAGGAACTAACGCCAGGTTGTGCCTTGCGAGAAGCTCGTCCAGTTGGAGCTCTGGCGGGGAGGCCGTTCGTGGTGAGCCATCGGCAACGAGGCCCACGGGCGCTACAACGGTGACGAGGAGCGTGGCGAGCCGCATGGCAGTGGTTCACCAGGCGCAATGAAGGTTTAACAAGCTGCAGTCACAGAGATATGAGGACTGGCGCGAAACAATGCACCCTGGGATGGATGGACTTTTGGAGAAGACTTGTCATCTCCATCTCTATAGCCGCTTTCAATTTCACATGAACTGCGCGGAAGGAGGCTACAGAGAGAGCCTCGGAGCCCAGATCATTTTGGGATCGGCACTGCATGCAAGGGTATGCAGCCCGCCCCTCCCCCGCGTTGCCAAGCTCAACTTCCCCGACCCAGCCCACCTAGCAATGTGGAGATTGCTGTAGCCTGAACGGAGTCGGTTGGATATTACGGAACCCAATCCGCTCTAAGATGCCCTGGATTTGGAAGCGAACTAGGTACAGGGCACCACATGACCAAGACAGGCGGGACCAATCGAATCTTTCCACACTTACCGCGACACCTGCCCGCTTGCAGGGCTCGTCGACCTACTCCGTACTCGTACTTGTAGACGCAAAATGCCTCAACCTGCTTGAGCTGCCTTCTCCGCCTCGGCAACGCCAGCGTCAAGTTCTTTGGTTCCTCTGCTTGCTTCCGCGTGACCATGTGCGTTGGGCTTTTCCTGAGGATAGCCTGCCTCCATGAGCTGGAGACCGCCAGCATGATCCGGCTGAACGTGAACGGATGAGATCCACAGGACTTCGCATACCCGTGGCGCTTTATCCATTTACAGTACAAAACTTCAAATAGAAACTTGTCAGAGCTGGTAGGGACACCTGGAAACTTTTTGTGCCCTCGAAAATTGACGACGGCCGTTGTCGCAGCCCATGTCTTTCCGCAGGCCAGGGCAACCCGGGAACACCAAGAACCCCGCCCCAGCGGGCCAATCCGGACAGCCCAATTCAAGGGCAGGGTGATCTGAATTCAAGGTGTGCTTTGACCAAAGTTGGGGCAAGTGGAGACTTTCACAGCATCACCATGGATGGAGACTAGCACTTTCAATAGTCGGAGCCAGCCCAATTTCGGTTATATCCTCCCCCCACGACAGGTATCATGCATGGAGATGCATGGTGTCCAACGCGGACCATCTGAGCTCTTTCTAAGTTATGGGGCACCCTTGCCTATTCGGGGAAGTGTCGCGGGAGGCTTGCATGGTTATCAACCGGCGTGAGGGGTAGCTGACCGATCCGTCACGATCGCGAAATGGTGCCTCGGCCTGCTTGAGGTGAAGAAGATTGCCATGGCCCTGAAATGATGCGATCACACTGGATCAACTCCCGCCGCTTCTCGAATTCACATGGCCAGAATCTTGAACTGCTTCATGTACACCATACTAACGATCAAAACATGTCTTGATGCTTCCCGAGATTAAAGCGCCATGTCGTCAAAGCCTTTCCAGGAGAAGTCCTCCTATGGATCTAAAGCTCCAGTAAGCCCTGTCCAAGGCAGCAAAGATGGCTTTGAGCGAAGACCACAGGCGATACCATCCCAAGAGGACGAAATGCCACCCCGCGGTGATGGTGCTTCAGTCGACCACGTAGAAGAAAAGTCGCCGCCGGTAGTCTTCAACAAAAGGCAGAAGGTGATGCGTCACTTCAGACGATTTTGGCTCTGGTATCTCATAGGCATCATTATCTTACTCGCCATCTTGTTACCGATCTTGTGAGTAGCCCTCCCGCTACAAGTGAAAGCGAGTACGCTGACAAAGCGGCAGGTTCAAGGTCGCTATTCCCGCCATTGTGCAGCTGATACTCAATAATCAGGATCTGCCGGTGCATTCAGGCGCCCTTTATGCCCTATCACCTACAGAGGTTGCCTTGTCTCTCAACACTTCTCTCGACACACCACTTCCAGTAACAATCGACCCCATTCTACTCTTTCTATATAATAAGAAAACTTCCGTCTTCTCACCTTTCGTCAATTTCACCCTTCCAGAGCAACATGTCAATGGAAACACGGAAGCTACCTTCAACAATCAATCTTTGACAATAACCAATGAGACAGAGCTCATTGGATGGTTCAATGACGTTCTCGAACAAAAGCAAGTGGAACTGTCTATCAGAGGCGACCCGACAGTACATCTTGGGGCGCTCGAGTCAAAACCCCACCTGGAAAAGACTATTGACCTCCCAGGTCTGAATATGCTGGAAGGCCTGGCCATCCAGGACCTGCAGCTGGTGCTGCCGCCCGATAAAAATGGCACTGGCATCAAGGGAACCCTGAACCTGCCGAACTGGGGAGTCTTAACACTCGGACTGGGCAATTTAACTCTCAATTTACTGCTCGGCGACATAAAAATAGGTCTCATCGCCCTCAATGAAGTCGTTCTGCCTCCTGGGAACAACACAAGATCGTTCACTGGCGAGCTCTATCTCAAAAACATTTTGCCGAACCTTGGCGCCATATTTGCCAGCCAGGCCGATGCGCTTAGTCAGGGCAATATTCAGCTCTACGTGACCGGAAACAGCACTGTGGTCAATGGACAACATATAAAATTCATCGAGGCGGTGCTAAACCGGGCCAAGCTTTCTATTCCCCTGTCCGTCATCAAATTAGTGGCCGATGTTGCTGGAAGTCTTTTGGGCGGAGGCGGAAGCCACACATCCTTGGTTGACATTTTGACCGAGGTATTTGGCAATTCCACGCTTCTCGAAAATATCGTGGGTCATTGGAACACGACAAAGCTCATGGGGAACCAAACAGAGGGTCTCAAGAATAACATTAAGAGGGCCAGGAGTCGAGATCTCCTCAAATTGAGAATGAAGCTCAAGATGGGGAAATCCGGAGATGATCGTCTCACAAGGACTTACTCTAACTCCCTAAAGTAGTGGGTAGCTTCTGTACGCAACAGGTCAATCTAAAGTCGTTAATACGGCCTGTAGTTAATGCATTGTGGTAAGGATAACAATGTGTTGTGGCCAAATTTGATATAGGCCATGGACGGATGAGAAACTTTATCTTCTGCAAGGGAAGAGTGAAGAGTCAAACGCAAGCCTAAATGTCAACTTTGGTTGAGATCCAGTGATGCAGCTTACAGCTGTAACATGTTTCTTCTAAGTTGAAATCGTTACAATAAAGGCTAATCCAAATAACCTGATACTGAGTGTGCTGCACAACTCTTGCCGAATACCAGGTGAATCCGTATGCAGCTCTCCGTTAGACCAGACAAGCGGTCGGCTGCCTAATCAGCTCGTAACATCTATCATCAAGCTAGGGGAGAAGCAAACTGAGATAATAGCTGGGTATAGCGGAAGCAAAAATAGTCTTGATTTAACAAATAGCTGATATGTAATTGGCAGTCATGGGTTTAAGAAGGTATCGAGAATTGAAGCCTCGTTTAACTACTATTGTACTAAAACGTCTGATCCAGTACCGTAGGAATATGAAGTCTTTGAATGTGCTCATCAGGGTGGAGTTCATTTGTATCTTAGAGTCTGACAATAATCTTCCTTGCGGAAACTCCTGCGCGTTGCAAGTCTACAGCCGTCTGCAGGTTCTCGAGCCCCTGGCCTGCGAGCAGTGGCTCCGGTGAAGGTACGAATGACCCAGACTCCAGTGCTTCGGGCAGAAATCCCTCATAGATTGCCTTTCCAACATCGTCATCCTTGATAGTAGTTCCGAAGACAGCCTGAATTTGCACACCCTCGGGTGGCTCTGGGAAGCCGCGCTTAGCAGTCGCAACAAATTTATTGCCTGGCGTTTTCTGTCCGGTGCTTGCTTATTAGTCACCCCTCTCACAGCGAAAGCGCATGATATTCAATCGTGTGCAGAATTTCCAAGTCATGAAACACACTAAAGAGATAGGAAATTGAAGAACTAGGACAAGAAAGGCTATCAATCGCCATGAAAGAACTGACCTGTACAATGTCAAGACATATCGCCCACGCTGGAGCTCCGATGCAATCCATTGCCCCAGCGATAATTTTCGTCTTAAACGCGTTCAAAAGCTCAGCGTGTACCGTTGGACTATTATAGTCGAAGACCTGAGTTGCTCCAAGCTTTTTGGCATAGTCGAAGTTTTTGGGCGACGTTGTGGTGATGACCTCATAGCCAGCTGCAACGCATAGTTGAACTATATCAACGTCGGTTAGTATGAAACGGTCCTCATGCGGTGTTACCAACAAGCGCGGATGAACTAAGTCATCCTGGATAACACCGAGGTAACAAAAGAATTGAGGAGCTTGAACGAGGAGGAAAGGGAGCCAACTGCATCAGCACATACTAGCGTTACTACCCACACTCGACGCACCCCCCCAAATGAGGACGGTCTTGCCCGTCGCCTTCTGCGCCGGCACGGTGGGGAGTTGAAGATTGAGGAAGTCCTTTCGAAATAGCCCCGAGGCAGCCGTCGACAGCCCAAGTGGGAGAACTGCAGCTCTGTCAAACGACATACCCGCAGGAATCGGACAGGACATATTAGTCTGTAGAATGGTATATCTCTGAAATCCCCCGTCTTCGTGTCGTCCAGTGGCCATGGCAACGGCATGGCCTACAACGCGGTCCCCTGGCTTGAAGCGAGTCACATTAGGACCTACGGCGACAACCTCGCCCGCGACGTCCTGACCCAGGATGGTTGGGTACTGTAGCGGAAAGAAGGCCATGTACTGCAAATTGCCGTCGACGGGATTGATGGCGACAACGTGGTTCCTCACCAGTATCTCATTCTCACCGGCTGTCCAGACGGGAGCGGGCCTGACCTCGAACGGGACGGCCTTCGCAGCAGTCAGGAAGGCGGCAGAATTGTCGGCGGTAGCCATAGTACAGATGAGCACGCAACTTTACAGTTCCAACTGTGAGACTTTTGTTCAATGAAGAAAAATAAACAGACCACGCCTTGTAGATGTCGGAATTGGTGCTGCTCGAGATGAATGACGCGAAACAAGTGCTTTGATGCTTGTTGCTAAAAATCTCGACGACAAGTCAGCCTATAGCTGTCAAACCTACACTTATACAAAGCCTCGCCAAAGGCTTACTACATTTGGGAATAGTGGTCCTGGGCTGATATTTCTCCGTCCCGAGCCGTGACACATCAACGGCAAACGTCAGTGTTAGCTCCTTCCATTGATACCGGAAATGCCCAGCATTCTACGTCCCATATTTCTCCGGTCCCGAGATGCGTCAAGCCGTGTTATGATTACGATATTATATAGTGATTCGGACACGCCCTTGATGGACTAAAAACTGCCACCCCCAACGCGAGACGGGGCGTCTGTGTGTGCGTTGCATTGAGAATGTGAAAACCACGCGGATTCGCACACCCTGCTTCCGGTGCTGAGGTAGGGCTAGCTACCCGTCCTCCAAGATAGAGGTCACAGCCGCATAGAAAATATAGCTAATGAGTTACATCTACTCCGTACTCTCGCACCAGCGCTGGCTGCTAAAATAAGCGAAAGTTGTACGCCCGACTCTGCGCAGGTTTGTAGTAAGCAATTCTGATCCTGAAACAAATGGCGGGTCCGATTGCCTACAGCGCCGTAATTCTGAGTCAAGGGTCTGCTGCTGGGCTGCATAGGATGAGACAGTGGCCGCGAAGCCTCGGCAACAGCTGCATCAGGACACCAAACGTTGCTTTCAATGGGACCGGTGCTTGCAGGAAGGAAGATTCACTATGCTATGCCTATAAAGCTCTTTCACCACACATGGGGAGATAAGAACATTTCATATACGATGGCAAGTCAACGGCGCAGCGCCAGTTACCACAGCACGACAACAACTATTCTCTTCTTGTCAGCCATGCACAACCGTTGCAAGCCTAGTGACGGCCGCTGATTTAACAGCAGATGTTTGCTGTGAGGTCTCGGCGCTTAAGATCAGTACTGCAGCAAGTACCAGGTACGAGGACGGAAGGTTGCATTGTTCATGCATACGGCTGAAGCCGAGCATGTTGCATCTGCGTGCGGCTGAGACTGAGGTCATCCAAAGGGGCGTACGGCTGAAGCCACAAGATTTTGAAATTGTGTACGGCTGAAGCCATGAGGATTGCGACTCGGAATGCAATGCCATGATATTAACCTATTCTAGGTCGTCCGAACCCTCCTCACAGTTGCCTAGCAGTTGGTCACAATTCTAGAACGCCCAGGCGTAAGCTCACCTGCCACGTGTAGTGATGAGACCCTGAATAGATCTACCCAATCGATGAGCGTGTCCGATGGAAAATGTCAGATCAGCTCCGGCTATCGGGAGACGGAGCCGATGGCCGAGAAGTAATTTAGGCTTGCCCCTGCGCACATTGAACTAGAAAACGCTGCTCCTGGGTCCTAGCAACCGACAACTTCCGCTTCACTGGCCTTACCCCTTCACCGGCGTTGCCTCAATCTCCAAACTTTTGAAGTCGGCTTCCGAATCTCCGAAACCGAGTCTTTGTTGGCTCCGCGCAGACTCCGGCAGCCGTGCCGAGTGTGTCCAGCGCGACGAGTTACGGGCTTAAGGAAGAAGCTATGTCTCAGCCAGCAGATCCCGGGCCCAAATCGCAGGCACGCCAGAAGCCTGGCGGAGCGTGCGAGGAGTGCCGCAGGCGCAAACTGAGATGCGATCGGCAGCAACCCCAGTGCGGCATGTGTGAAGCGGCAGGCGCGGTGTGCCAAGTCACGACAAACCGAGCGCCTAGGGGACCCAAACGTGGCTATCTGAAAGCAATGCAAGCTCGCATTGGCAAGGCTCCCTACCCCATAGTTCTTTCACCGAACTCAACCCTCTTGATTTCGCTAACACACCAGATGGTACCTTAGCCGCGCTCGAGGGTGCTATGCTTCAACAGTACAGTGGAGGCGAGAACATGAGCTCAACCTGTGATGAAAATTGGGCTGAGGGACTCTTCACACCCGACCAGGACCAACACGTTCTGCAATGGGAATTTCCCATTGCTGATGTCGAAACATTATTGCAAGACTCCGGGCTGGTGACCACAGTCAACTGTCCGCCGCCTCAATCATCCGTCGACAGTAATTTCGGCGGAGCCGAAACCACAGCCTCTCCGTCTCCATCACAAGGTTTTGATAGTAACCCTGACGAGCTTCCCTCGCCAGATCCAGATCCGAGAACAGGGGTGCTTAAGGGCCCTAACGGGCTGTATACTACGAATGTATCAAGCTTGATGCAAGCAGAGCTGTACGTCTGCCTTTTGACAGCGAACCCATGAGATGAAACGGGGGGTTTCAGAAATCCTTCCATGGAGAGATTTACTTCTTTGGAAAATAAAGGAAGTTTCTGACGCATGACAGAGACCAGTTGTTCTTTGACAGGATGCATGCCTTCGCTCCGATTGTTCATCACGGTCGATACTCGTCCTGGGCTCGACGACCCGCCAAAAGCAAGGCGCAGTTGTGTCTGCAATACACCTTGTGGACATCGGCTGCATCGGCATCAGCCCACTATCAAGACATGGGGGATTCCCTATACCGAGAAGCGCGTCGGCTGATAGAGGAGCTGGAAGCAGAGGTAACCAGCCCTTCGAAGACGGACATTGAGCACATTCAGTCTTGGCTACTGCTAGCAATTCACGAGTTCATGTTTGTGGACTTCCGTCGTGGCTGGATTAGTGCTGGCCGTGCATTTCGGCTGATCCAGCTCGACTGGTTTCGGGATACAGATGCATCCACCACGGCGGCTGCTCAAGCCCACTGGATTGAAATGGAGCAAAAGAGGAGAACTTTCTGGATGGCCTACTGCTTGGATCGGTTTGTGAGCCTCCGAAGCGGTTCGCCTCTGACTTTCGACGAGCAGGTAATGGCATGAGCCCCAAGCGCTCAACCCTAATAGATCGAAGTGCTGACTGAGCAATTTTGCCACAGAGCGTCATTAGGCTCCCTGCACCCGAGTCAGCATTCCAAAATGATCAGCCAGTGATTACTGGCTATCTCTCCGATGCTATAACTTCTCGAGACTCCAGCTTGACGTCGCCTTTCATCGAGTGCATCGTTGTGGCCACCATGAGCGGACGTGCCCTATCATATCAGCAGATAGCCAACTCACACCCCAATGTCGCACAGGATTTCTGGTACAACCATCAATCGATTGACGCGACCTTCACTCAGAGGATGGAAGCATTTTCTTTGAAATACTCCCCTGCCTCGCAAGAGGCAGACCCGATGCTGCTTTTTATTGGCATGATGTGGCGGGCCACTGTACTGCTTTTCTCCCAAATCCTTGAACGTGCCGATTCGACCGCCGATGAGAATAGCTTTGTCGTTTCAGGATATGCAGGCCGAACATCTCTAGCTGCACAAGACATCATATCTTTCGCGGCCAAGCTGTCCCATTTGAACTGGTTCAAGGTGGGTGACCGTTATTCAGTCTCCGCTCGGAGGACATCGAGGTGCTGAACAGGTTTTCCAGGTACATCCATTGACGCCGATTCCGTTGACCTTTTGTGTCGAGCTTCTTGACGCAAATAAAGAACTTGATGAGTCTCGAGACAAGAAATTGGCCTGTTTAAGGGAGTTGCTACGCAGTTTAAGATGCTTCAACAAACTCGGCCAGGGCTTGTACAGTGATTCTTGGTAGATGAGCATAGGAGAATGCATAATTTAGGCACCCTGTTCATAGAATCATAGAATGGTTTATTCATCTTGCACTCGTCTAGGCAACGTTCTGCAATTTTGCTTGTTACGTCGATGTCAACAACAACTCAATGCATGGAGTATCGAGCGTGAAGTTATTGCGATCCAATGTCGACCACGGTTTGCTTGGTACTTTGACAATCTAGGCCGCATGTAGTTTTGCAAATCTTTGTTCGATGCGCCATAACTACTCTCTTTTTTCCATTTGAAGGGGTCTGTGCTCTGTCGTGGCGACTTGTCTGATCACAATGTGCTGGGACTCCATGCGCTGCCAGCACGTATCGGAGGGTAGCACGCACAGACTAAGGTGCAATGGTCCTAGGGGATGAGATTACGCCCGACTTTCATGAATAGAGGCTACCGTTGCAGGACACTAGTCGCATCAAGCTGCTTTCAAACCGGCACCTTGGCAGCCCAATGAAGTTGCTCGGACGGATCTTGGAGCAATTTGCGCGGCGTTTGCCGACTTCGGGGCCACTGTTTTGCCGAAAGTGTTAACCACCCTCCTCAGCAGCTAAGCCAATTGTCCGGACTCACTATCTGCCGAGCGACTCGTGATGTGCAAGCGGAAAAGCTGCTAAGCCGAGCTTACCATGTGGCGTAATAGAGACCGAGCTAGAAAGCCGGAAGCGCAAAAGTCCCCACGGCCAGAAATGTATTGGCACATGCATTCTAATCTCGCTGCCTTTTGCAAAGTCGGCAATCTCACCACCTGAAAGCGTGTCTGTGGCTGACCTTGTGTTTGGGTGTCCACTTGATTTGAATATTCCTCGTCAGAGTTTGTTCTTCATGCGCGGAATGCACGATCCAACAAGGCGACAACTATACGATGACTTAGAACATTCATGGTGAAGGGCTATTAGAGGATACAGGGTGTTGACCATCAGGTCTTATGCCTCTGCAAGCAAGCCACTTACAAATATGGCCTGTGAACGTATACCACGAAGGATGAACCATGTGCAGTTACGAGCAGCATTGGAAGCTGCATACTAACTAAGTAAATGTAGTCTAGTTACCACTATGAGGTTATTCATAGGTTCAATAAATCGTCAGTTTTCTCACAAAGCCGTTGGATGTTGCTCGTCTCTCCTGGTATCCCTGACGCGTCTCATTCAACATAGAGTCGAAATCGAAATGCCAGATCTTCAATGATCGATCCTTGATTTCCTCAAAGCAAGTCTCAGCCCTCACCAGTTTGGAACCGTCGCCCCATTCTTGCTGCTGGTGGAGGTCGCACACGCGGCGGCTGCTATTGACGACCCACTGGCTCCGTGTGCGCCTGACAGCATCATACGTACTAAATGCTGCCCGGAGAGCCTGTTCCTTTATTTTCGGACTCTCTGAGATCTCAATGACGACCTCATTCATCAGAGTCGATAGGCAAAGTGCATCTTCAATACCCATGCATGCGCCCGCACCATGGTGAGGGCTGGTTGCGTGGGCTGCGTCTCCAGCCAGGCAGAGTCTGCCTCGGTTGTAGCTCGGCACGGGATAGTCCCAGAGGTCAAAAATGGCCCATTTGCTAAGCGTGTCCGGAAAGCGGTCGATCAGATCTCGTACCGGCGGGCACCAACCCGGAAACGCGGCTTTGACGTCGTCTCTGGTGCCCTGGGCGACGGTTTGCGTATGGTCCGGCCACTCATTAGGGTCCCGAACAAATGCCACTGCATTGATCATAGTGTTATTTGCAACCGGGTAATGCAGAAGATTCGCATTTGGTCCAACGTGATTGTGTTGGTTCATGGCCTTGTACGGACCCAGTGCTTCGATAGCCTTGTCCATGGGGATCAGGGTTCGATAGGCTACGCATTGTGTGTACCGAGGGCTAGATGCCGCATGCTCCTCGCCAAGCAGGATCTGTCTCACGCGTGATTTGACACCGTCGCAGCCAATGACTATCTGTGGTGTTAACGCAATGCTCCGGGGAAATGGTATTTTCCGAGATGGGAATGTCGCGAAGGCGCAGACTTACCGGCATCAGCTGTTGCGCTTGTACCGTCACGAAATGTGAGCAAGAGTTTCTCGTCCTTGCCCCTGTCTTCAATGGTGTCCAGCCGCTTCTTCAGCTCGATGACACCAGGGGGCACAAGCTTCACCAGGGCCTCGAGGAATTGGTCGCGCCGACAACCCTCAAATCCCCTATAGCCCGCGTCGAGCTTGTACAACAGTCGTTGATTGTAAGGTTCATTCTCCCGATGGCGATCATAGCCATCGATCCAGCGGAGGAAGTCATTCGGATCTTTCTCGCCACCGTTGGACGTGGCGACAGACCCGCTGGATCGGAGCGCGATGGGTATAGAGGGATCAATAAGGTCCATGCATCGAATTGCATTTGCCGTGAATGCGATGCCGGCGCCAATCTCACGAAAGCCTTGGGCTTGCTCGTAGACCTTGACTTTGACACCAACGCGAAGCAGGCCCACGGTCAGAACGAGTCCAATGATGCCACCGCCAACGATGGCGACCTCGATTGGCTCAGCAGGCATATCCATGATCCGGGACAGAGTATATATCAGGATAAGATAAAATGAAATGAAGACCTGACTTTGATAAAAATGTGTGAGATAGTCGGCTCCAAGAAGATCAGCTTTGAATCAGTTATTGCTGGAGTGGCTGGGGTCATTTGCAAAATTCAATACAACGGTCAAATTCAGACAGATCAAGCTGGATTTAGGACGTTGTTTTGTACTGGAACAAGATTTCTGCAAGGGGTGCTCGTAAACCAGCACGCATCGAAGTACCATTCTTGGCCGCTATTACCAGGTATATGCAACTACTGAGTGACGTTTTGAATGGTAGAAACCAACAAGGAAGGATAATAATAGGTCGCGTTCTTCATGAAAAATTTCGGAGTTTCTCGTTGCGACCGGCTTTTCACGAGATTTAGCTTGAAACGTCTTCGGTTCGGGCCGGGAAAAGTCAATCCTTCGGCCGCTCAGGCCGCAATAGGCGTTGCGGGGCTCTTAGCGCTTATGTGCGATGTTTAGTTGATCCGTTTATGGCCCGCAGGGCTCACGCCCCTTCCAGACACATTGTGTTCACATACTCGGCTCATTGCAAGACCGATGGGATCAGGAGTCTTGTGAAATTCAGGCTGATATTAATGCCAGAGCGATGACAGCTTAGATATATCTTCTTTGGATCTTTTCCCAGAGTATGTGTGAAAAAAAAAAACACCTTCCGTCTTGACATTTATCTCATCGGGTTTCACATCGTTTCCCGGTAACAATTTTCTCGTGTCTACCATACCAGACATGGGAAGTCTCCAAAGCCTATAAGAGAAAGCAGGTTTCATTCGCCACTTCTTTGTATCCATACCCCTTCTCACAACATCCTCACAAAATCTGAAGATGTTAACTGCGGCTGCTATACATGGGGCTGCCCAAAAGCCCCTTGAAGGACCAGCGACTCTGCTTTTTGGACCTCTCGCCTTGTCATTTGACCACTCAAACTTCGCTCAGATCCGGAAAGCCGTTGTTGGGTCTGCCGACAACAAGTGGATCCTGGACAGTGTTGGCCAACTGCCGCGGCTTTGGCATATAATCACGGCCTCCCTTCCGAGTCTTCAAATCGACCCAGGGCATAGAGAACTTGTGGATCTGGCAGAATGCTTTCGAACGGGACGACAACTGGAGACCCCGCTCCCTTTACCAAACAGGCTGCTCATCCCATTGGTCGTCATCTCGCACTTGGCTCAGTATACCCAGTTTCTTCGACGCTCAGTCGTGGAAGATGACGAGCGCATTGACCCCTTTGAGACATGCAAGAGCGGCAAGGAGACTCTTGGCTTTTGCACAGGGCTCCTGAGCGCTTTTGCTGTTTCAAGTGCCGAAAGCCGAGAAGGATTCCAGACGTACGGCGCCGTGGCTATCCGGCTGGGTATGCTGATCGGCTTGGCGGTTGATGCGCAGGACACGATCTTGAGCACGAAAGCATTCAAATCTCTCGCCACTTCCTGGAACTCATCAAAAGATATGCAAGAAATGTTAAGCATCCTCGAGGACTTTTCTGAGGTAAGTCAACGACCCTCTGAGGTCCGCAGATGCATACAGCCTGTTGACACATGAACGCAGGCCTATGTCTCCGTCAACTATGACGAAAATCGTGCTACAGTCACGGCAGCAAAATCTACCATCCGGGAGTTACAACAGCGCCTCAGAACCGCTGGCGTCACTGCATCAGAGCTTGGCCTCCATGGCCGCTTCCATGCCGAATGCCATCATTCCATCTTGGCGGCAGTGACACAGTTCTGCGATGCCAATCAGGACTTCCAATTTCCCGATGCATCCAGAGTTTCCATACCAACACGTTCGAACTCCGATGGAGACTTCATTACGCGAGGCAGCCTGCACGCTCACGCGCTCGAGTCGATACTGACTGAGGCACCCAATTGGCACCGGACTTTTTCAGCACTACGCCAGACGCACAACAACGATAGACTCATTCTCTGCTTTGGAACCGAGCGCTGTGTACCACCATCTCATATGCTCGCACTGAGTTCTCAAGTCGTCCACTTGGAAGACATCGTTGACTTGGCATTAGCCCCGAGGATGACGTCCCCGGACATCTCAGACAACGACATCGCTGTCGTGGGCATGTCCTGTAAAGTTGCAGGGGCGGACAACTTGGAAGAATTCTGGGAGCTCCTCTGTGCAGCCAAATCACAGCATAGAGAAGTACCGTCAGACCGTATCCCGTTTCAGACTGCTTTCAGAAATGTCGACTCGAAGCGAAAGTGGTTCGCCAACCTCATCGACGGGCCAAGTAATTTTGATCATAAGTTTTTCAAAAAGAGCCCTCGAGAAAGCGCGACCATGGATCCCCAGCAGCGGCTGTTGCTGCAGATTGCCTATCAAGCCGTTGAACAGTCGGGTTACTTTCAGTCAGCGAACCCAGATAAGCGAGTCGGGTGTTATATTGGGCTGTGTGCGTCCGATTATGAGACAAATGTTGCTTGTCACCCTCCTAACGCCTTCACTGCAACTGGTAATCTACAAGGATTCGCTGCCGGCAAGGTGAGCCACCAATTTGGGTGGACTGGCCCTGGCCTCACCATCGACACGGCCTGCTCCTCGTCTGCAGTGGCTGTGCATCAGGCATGCCGGGCAATTATCAGTGGGGAATGCAACGCAGCATTGGCTGGAGGAACACACGTCATGACGAGCCCAGTGTGGTTCCAGAACCTCGCAGGCGCGTCATTTCTAAGCACAACTGGGCAGTGCAAACCCTTCGACGCCAAAGCAGATGGCTATTGCAGAGGCGAGGGCGTCGGGGCCGTGTTCCTCAAGAAGCTCTCTGCCGCTTTGGCTGACGGAGATCAAGTTTTAGGTGTTGTGGCTGCGACGGCCGTTCAGCAGAACGAAAATTGTACTCCCATTTTCGTCCCCAACGTACCTTCCCTGTCAGGTCTCTTCCGCATCGTGACCAACGATGCTCGGCTCCAGCCGGACCAGGTCTCTGTCGTCGAAGCACACGGAACTGGAACCGCAGTAGGCGACCCTGCGGAATACGATAGTATTCGAAAAGTCTTCGGGGGGCCAATCCGGGAAAAACCCTTGGTAGTCAGCTCCGTCAAAGGGCTCGTTGGCCACATCGAGTGCACCTCAGGCATAATATCGATGATAAAGGTGTTGCTGATGATAAATAAGGGCCTGATACCACCACAAGCCAGTTTTACTACTATGAATCCAGCCATCAAGGCTTCGCCAGCGGATAGAATGAGCGTGCCGACAAGCTTGCTCTCCTGGGATGCCAAGTTCAAGGCAGCACTCGTTAACAACTATGGTGCATCAGGGTCAAATGCCTCCATGGTACTCACGGAATCACCACTGGCTCGGTTCAGACCAGTTATGGAGGCTTCTGCCGGAGAACGCGCCGGATTGAAGCATCCTTTCTGGCTATGTGGCTTGGATGACCACAGTCTGCGCCGGTACACGAAAGCGCTGGAAACCTACCTCGGTCAGCGAGCCGATTCCGATGGAGATCTTTCTATTTCGAATCTTGCATTCAACCTTGCCCGCCAAAGCAACCGAGGTCTCGATCGCGGCCTGATCTTTGGCGCGCAGTCAATTCGGGAGCTTCGGCAGTACCTGGCAATGCACGATAGTGACAATCCCCCGATGAACTCAGCGGCATGCCGAGCGCCCAGGCCAGTTATTCTCTGTTTCGGCGGACAAATATCCACATTTGTTGGATTAGACCGACATTTGTACGATACCATAGCCGTGTTCCGAAGGCACCTTGATCGCGTCGATGCGGTGGCTCGCTCACTGGATGTTGGTAGCATATATCCTGGCATATTTGAACGCACACCTATTCGCAACATTGTGAAGTTGCAAACAGTCCTCTTTGCGATGCAATACGCTTGCGCGCGGAGTTGGATTGACTGCGGCCTCCAACCTAGCGCCGTTGTCGGCCACAGTTTCGGCGAGTTGACGGCTCTATGCATTTCTCGGGTCTTGTCGGTTGAAGACACCTTGAAGTTGATAATTGGCCGTGCAGTACTGATACAAGATTCCTGGGGCCCCGAGAGAGGCGTCATGATGGCTGTTGAGGCAGAACTCGCTGACGTGGAGAAATTGCTCGCCGACTCCAGCCGAGTTAATCACGGCACGAAGCCCGTGTCCATTGCGTGTTACAACGGCCCCAGGAGTTTTACCCTCGCTGGCCCCGACTCTGCCATGGACGTCGTGATAGGCACCATGAACAAATTGCCTAATACGACTCCCATCAGGGCCAAAAAGCTCAATGTTTCGAATGCCTTTCACTGTGCCCTTGTCGATCCATTAATGGAACGCTTGGAGGAAGGCGCTAACGGGTTGATGTTCCGCGACCCGACGACCCCGATTGAGAGAGCTACCGAGTTTCCATGGCAGGAGAAGTTCACGGCCAAATTTGTCGCTGAGCACATGCGTTTGCCAGTTTATTTCAGTCACGCAATGCAGCGCCTTGCGAAACAGTATCCATCGGCGGTCTTCTTGGAGGCTGGCTCCTGCTCAACCATCACGTCGATGGCCAGCAAGGCACTTGGCAATCCGAGCGGATCGCACTTCCAACCAATCAACATCACATGCGATAATAGCTGGAACAATTTGGTCGATGCTACAATTAGTCTATGGAAGGCCGGCCTGCGCATGCAGTTCTGGGCACACCATGCGGCTCAAACCCAGAGACACGCTCCGATGATGTTGCCACCGTATCAATTTGACAAGTCCAGCCATTGGCTCGAGATAAAAGCTCCACCGGGAATAGAAGCAACATCTCGGTCATGCGAGGCCGCTGAAGCTGTCGAGAAGTTGCCGGAGGATCTCTTGACGTTCCTTGGCTATAAAAGTGGCAATGGTCGCGTTGCAAACTTTCGAGTCAATACCATGGTCCCGCAATATGACCGGTTCATTACAGGACACATAATTGCCCAGACAGCGTCAATATGTCCGTCCATTGTGCAGCTAGAGTTGGTCGTTGAAGCCGTCCGAAACATCAGCTCCGGGCGTGAGTCCTTCAACTGGCTGCCTCAGATTCAAATGGTTGAGAATTTGTCTCCCCTCTGCGCAAACCCGGCGCGTCAAGTCTACATCGAGGTTGAAGACGAAGCAACAGGATCATCGAAATCTTGGATGTTCCGAGTTATCAGTATGGATACGCCCGAGGGCGCCGGAAAAGTAACACACACAACCGGTAGGATCAACTTGTGCGCTGACGACGACATTCCGATGAACCTGGAGCTGTCGAGGCTAGAGAGGCTCATGGACCACCAACGCTACATGGAAATGATGAGCAGCGGCCAAGTTGACGAAATTTTATCTCATAAGAATATCTACGGAATATTTTCCGAAGTTGTTCAGTACTCGAACGACTACCGGGGACTCCAGAAACTGGTCAGTTATGGGAACCAATCCGCCGGGTATGTGACGAAGGATCCCAGCTTTCACTCGGGGGTCAACAACGCCTACCTTACAGAAGCGATCTGTCAGGTTGGAGGCATCTGGGTCAACTGCATGACAGGGCAAGCTCCAAACGACATGTACCTCGCGAACGGCATTGAGCGCTGGATCCGGTCTTCAAAGCTTCAGCGAGAAATTGCCCAGCCAACAGTTTTCCATGTATTGGCAAACCATCATCGGCCTTCTGAAAAAGGATACCTGACAGACATATTTGTCTATGATGCAGACGATGGGACATTGGTTGAGGCCATTCTCGGAATTAACTTTGTTAAAGTCGCCAAAACCACTATGCAAAAACTACTCACGAGACTGACACCAGCGAGTACAACAAAGTGTCTTGCGGAACACTTGCCTCTTCTCACAACGGAAAAGGTTGATACGCACGCAGGTGTCGATGTTGCAGGGCATGCATCCCCATCGACCGTACCGGCTCCTCGACCTCGGACGCCAGCTGCAGATGAGAAAGAGACGCATCCTCCGAAAACGGATGTTACTTTCAAAGTCAAAGCAATCCTAGCAGAGCTATCAGGTCTAGAGCTACATGAAATCAGGAATGACAGCGGACTTGCCGACCTGGGCATCGATTCACTTTTGGGCATGGAGATGGCTCACGAAATTGAGGCCGCCTTCAATATTTCGCTGCCAACCAATGAGCTCATGGATGTCATTGACATTCCCGGATTAATGAGGTGTGTGCGAAATGCCATTGGTCCTGCACGCGACTCTGTTGAGGAGCTAGAGTGCGAGGACCCGGATACTAGCGACAGCAGGTCAGAAAGCCATTGTTCCACCACCTCATCAGACAACCAGACCGCCATAACGACGCCCCAAGATGAACTCATGATGGAGCTCGGCGGGTTGAAAACACCATTCGAGATCGTCATGGAAGCTTTTAATGAGACCAAAGCTCTGACTGATGAACGAATCGCTGAGTATGGACAGACCAACTACGTCGCAATGGCAATGCCTATGCAGACGCAGATGTGCATCGCCTTGACACTCGAAGCTTTTGAGGAGCTCGGAGTACCACTTCGCGAGGCTAAGCCTGGCCAAAAGTTTCCACGCTTATCACATCCCAAGGAGCACAGCCGATTGGTAGATTACCTTTACCAGATGCTGGAGAAAGAAACACAACTTATCATCGTCGACGGCGCGTTCATTACACGAACTGCCGTAGCGTATCCTAGTAAATCGAGCAAGACGATTTTCCAAGAGCTACTTGAACAGTTCCCCGACCAAGATACCGCCAATAAGCTGACTTTCTACACCGGCTCAGAATTGGCGAGGGTCTTACTTGGGGAAACGGACGGCATCAAGTTGATCTTCGGCACAGCTCACGGTCGTGAACTCGTCTCCGGTTTATACGGCGAATGGCCTCTGAATCGAGTATTTTACAAGCAAATGGAAGACTTCCTAGGCAGGCTGACATCTAAACTGGATGCGAGAGATGGGCCGCTTAAGATCCTCGAGATGGGCGCCGGCACTGGTGGAACGACCCGATGGCTTGTCCCGCTTCTAGCCAGCTTGGACATGCCTGTCGAGTACACCTTCACCGACTTGGCCCCGTCTTTCGTCGCAGCTGCGCGGAAAAAGTTCAAGTCATATTCTTTCATGAAGTTTAGGACACATGACATCGAAAAAGCGCCTGAAGTTGATCTGTTGGGGACTCAGCACATTGTGATTGCAAGTAATGCGGTCCATGCCACGCACAGCTTGTCCGAGTCCACGGGCAACATACGCAAATTACTACGACCCGACGGATTTCTCCTAATGCTGGAGATGACGGACACCATGTACTGGGTGGACTTGATCTTTGGTCTCTTCGAAGGCTGGTGGTTCTTCGATGACGGGCGGACTCACGCCGTTACATGCGAGACGAGTTGGCAAAAGGATTTACAGTCGGTCGGCTACGGTCACGTTGACTGGACAGATGGGCAACGACCAGAGAACAGAGTGGAGAGACTCATCATCGCGATGGCGTCTGGAGAGAGGTTAGAAAGGACACCTATCCCCGCCCTTTCTAGTCGCCCGGCTGACCTCGTGGCACGGCAAGCCATCATTGACAGTTATGTACGGCAGTTCACGGCCGGCTTTCCGGCCGTCCTTGAAGATGTTTCGGCCGTGGATCATGTCAGAAGCAGCCTTCGTGGTATGTGTCTGGTGATTACGGGCGCTACGGGGAGCCTAGGATCTCATCTTGCGGCTAATCTTGCGTCTCGTCCGGATGTCGCGCGCGTGGTGTGTCTCAACAGGAGAGGCAGGCTGGATCCCATGGAGCGCCAACTACAGGCTCTGATCAGCAAAGGCCTCGATCTGAACCAGGATGCCCTGAAAAAATTACAAGTGTTTGAAACGGACCTCTCCAAGCCTCAATTGGGCATGCCACGCCAAGATTATGAGATGATACTGGACAATGCTACCCACATCATCCACAACGCATGGTTGATGAATGCAAAATGGCCTCTGAAGCGCTTCGAGCCCCAAATTCGAATAATGCGAAACCTCCTGGACGTTGCAGGCAAGGCTTCGGCTCGTCAACTGCCCGGACAAAAAGTCACATTCCAATTTGTATCATCCATTGCAACCGTCGGGCACTGGCCGCTGTGGAAAGGAACTCCAAACGTCCCCGAGGAGCGTATGACAATTGAGTCGGTCTTGCCATCGGGTTATGGTGATGCCAAGTATATTTGTGAACTCATGATGGATGAGACATTGCACCGTTATCCGAAGCGCTTTCGGGCAATGGTCGTGCGACCGGGCCAAGTCGCCGGGTCGAGCACTACAGGCTACTGGAACCCAATGGAGCACTTACCATTCTTGATAAAATCATCTCAGACCCTACAAGCCTTGCCCAACCTCGAGGGGTTGCTTTCATGGACGCCCGTTGACATGGTTGCCGGCACCTTAGTCGACCTACTTACGCTCCCTGAAGCCAGCCAGCCTTATGCCACGTATCATATCGAAAACCCGGTTCGGCAGCCGTGGCAACAGGCGCTCCCCATTCTGGCTCAGGCATTAGACCTTCGCCGGCAAAGCATGATTACACTTACAGATTGGGTGCAGCGCGTCAAGAATCACCCATGCGCCGTTGAGGGCCCGGAGGGCGACAATCCCGCCATTCTTCTTGTCGATTTTCTTGAAGATAATTTCGTTCGCATGTCATGCGGCGGGCTGCTGCTTGGCACTGCCAGAGCGCGAGAGCATTCCAAAACCCTGTCAAGATGCGGGCCAGTAACTGAAAATTTGATCCGACTGTTCGTGCAGAAGTGGAAGGATGTTGGCTTCCTTATGTAGTGATAATGGTTTGGCTTCAACCAAGCTACATATCATGTTTCTTTACGTATGGAACCGACTATGAGGAATGCTGGCGACGAAAAATGCTTGTTGATGTAGTTGAATCGCGCGGTGCACCGTGCGGGGCAAGTTCAAGTAAGTGCAGGGATGATTCATGTAGAACTTCGTATTCCATAGCTAGCATCTTTTTCTTTCGTTTCATTACCTTTTCTTCAACGTTACTCATACCATGCTATTTCTCCGCGCTGGTTACAAATCCATTACAATTAAATATGGCTAATACCGCGTTCTTGGCCTGCTCCATTCCCTACAATTCCTACAGTCGGTCAATACCACTGAATCGCCTACTTTTTGTGCATGTGCGGACTACGAGGATCATGAAATTCAATAAAATTCATTGCTGTCACATAGCGTTGCAGCGCACACTTCACCCTCACATTACATATGTATCAGCCCTCTTTCTGTTCGATACAAACGTACTTTGTGCATGTAGTGGCTTCGATCTGAATTCAGACCTCGCATTTGCAAATGCTCGTACGCGTCTATTTCTCGTCCTTGGCCCACGTATCGCCGCCTAAGCCCGACGTCTGGTACATTTAGATAATGCTCGCCGCCAATCAGATAAAGCCAAAATGCACAGGTTCTCCGAAGGAATGCTGCTGACTGCTGCCGTTCTTCCAAAGGGCCCGGGAAAAGGGTTCCCTCTGCGTTGAACTGCGTACAGCGGCTCGGAGTTTCTCACGTAGCAACCGTGCCATCGTGTCCACGTCGGAGTAAGACTTCGAGCGTCCACAGCCACTCCTGTGAGACAGGGCGCAGGTCTGGACCGGCCTTGGCGCGCTAACGGTCGGGAAATCTGCCGTTGCAAGTGGGGCCGCCTGGGGGAAGGGGCTGAAGCAGTGGAGGGGGTGTCAGACAAGCATCGCGGCCAAGGCAAAATTGTTTTGATCGCGGTTGTCAACATTGCAGAGATGCGGACAAACGGACTGAGCAGAGACGGTGGCGCTATAGCACAACAAGCGGACGCAGTAGTGTATAACTTACCTTTTACAAGCCAAGCACGTGAGGGCGGCCCTATAATGGGCTTCTTTGGTCATAGCTTGCTGGTTACAATTAATGTCAGGGTGTCAACTGGGCGACAGCACAACGGAAGCGCAGGGGACTGAGACCCCTTTCGACCATGTTCGTGCTCAATTCCCACCCCTCACTAGCTCTACGCCCTTTTCCCTCGATTTCCGCGTGCATAAATCCGAGGACAGGGGCTCGGCTGTCATACAGCCTGTTAAATACTCAACGCGGTCCAGTGATCACAGACTGATACTGCCCTGAGCAGCTCGAACCGCAAAAGTCTTGATTTATCAGGTCAAGAAATCCTCACCAAGAATCCCAGCTCCAGAATGAGCTCCACCATGATAGAGAAGCCATCGTCTGTGAGCATCTCTGACGTGACATCGACACCAGGAGAAGCCAAGGCCAACCTTCAGACGCAATCCGAAAATGAAGTCCCCGCTATCGCCAAACCGACGGTTCACAGCCCACCACCTGACGGCGGGCTTGTCGCATGGCTTCACGTTCTCGGCGGTGTCATGCTCTTCTTTAATTCTTGGGGACTGTTGAACACCTTTGGCGTTTATCAGGCATACTATGAGTCGGGTGCCCTCTTCGACAGGTCATCCTCGGACATATCTTGGATCGGTGCCATTCAGGCTTACCTGGTATTCATGGTTGGCTTATTCGTCGGTCCTATTTACGACAGAGGATACTTCAAATCATTGATCGTCTTCGGCTGCCTTGCGATCACATTCGGACATATGATGCTCAGTCTCTGCACATCGTATTGGCAGGTCGTGCTCACGCAAGGAGTCGTCGTCGGTGTGGGGGCTGGCTGCCTCTTTGTCCCTTGCGCATCCATCATGCCGACGTACTTTAGCTCGAAGTTAGGCCTTGCGATGGGTTTGGCATCCTCGGGGTCCTCGCTCGGCGGCGTCATCTACCCCATCGTCCTTTCCCGACTCGTGGATCGACTTGGATTTCCATGGGCTGTGCGAGTAATCGGCTTCCTCGTATTCGGCACTTTGGCTATTCCAATAACTCTTATGAGAATGCGCTTTAAGGCTCCTAAGGCGAGAGCATTGCTGGACTATTCGGCCTTGACAGATGTGCCATATATGGTCTTCGTATTTGCGACAATGATAGGCTTTACTGGTCTCAACGTCGCCGTTTTCTATGTGTCTTTCTATCCTCTGAACAAGGGCATCACAGACAACAATTTGTCATTTTACATGGTGGCCATTTTCAACGCCGCATCGATATTTGGTCGAATCGTTCCGAACGCCATCTCAGATAAGACTGGGCCATTCAACATTATCGCACCATGTGCGGTCATTACTGGCGTGGTACTCTTCTGTATGACGGCAGTGCGCCATGTAGCTGAGGATATAATTTTAACAGTCCTCATCGGCTTCTTCAGCGGCGTTTTCATTGCGATGCCGCCTGTCTGCTTCGCCGCGCTCACAGCAGACCGATCAAAACTTGGAACTCGCATCGGTATGGGTTTTGGAATCGTCATCGCAATCTCAATGTTGATTGGCGGGCCAGCTGCTGGCGGCATCTTGGGCAAAAGTGAGCCGTTGAACTGGACTGGATGTTGGGTCTATGCAGGCTCATTTGCCATTGTGTCAGGCTTCATGTATGCCGCTATCCGAGTGATGCGCTCCGGATTTGGGCTAAAGGTCAAGGGTTGAACGGCTTTCGCACAGGCATAAAATTATCAATCCTCGTAAGTCTGGGTAATTCAGCGATACCCATAGGTGATACGGAAGAGGCGGATACTGGCTAGACGGTTTTTGAGATGTAAGCTGTGCTTTGTCTCTGCTGCAAGGTACAATCCATAGACTGCTTCAAATTGAAAAAAGGAAGGCTTCATAGACCTCTGTTACGTCTCGCCTTGAAAGAAAAACTGGATTGTCAAACCCAGGGCAATCAATTGCAAGGTCATTTTCCGTCACGTGAAAGAATCAGATAACCAACAAAACTTCATTTTGATTGACTACTCGTAGTTGCGCCCAATCATTAAATCCGGCATCAGCAGCTATTGAGAAGACTAATGTGGTTTCCATAGCCCACATCGATAGGGCGTGATGATCGCCCTCTTCATGTCCCAGACACCTGCTTTTGCTAATGGATCCACAGCGAGTAGTTCCCGCACCTCCTCTTCGTTACAAGTCCTAAAAATAAGCACACTGCCTGTGATCGGCAGCTTCTCTTGGGGACTCTTGGGATGTGCCGCAAGAGTTGGTCCGGAGAGTATCAAAGTTCCGGCTTCCAGGAGCGGCTTGTTGTGCTCCAAATGTGCGCCGATATTTGCCATTCGGACTTGGAGCGCATGCGATTGGTCGGGAATTTGGACGAGGAAATCGTTTTTTCCAGACATATTGAGCTGATCGGGAGTGTTGAGCTTAGGGGTACAACAAATTTGCAAGTTCGTGAAGTGTCCGAGTCACAGGTCTATCGTTTGAATACTCAGCCAAGGGGAGTTATCGATACGAATGGCTGATGTTCTTTTCCTGGCTATTGGGTGCAATTAATATTAATATCGCCGATGTATCAATATAATAATGATCACGCAAATAGCGGCGTGAATAACAAATGAAGAGTTGCTGCAAAGACGGGCAAAAAGGCATATCGGGTTATCCCTCGGATGCACAGAAGTTCTTTTTCTCCGAACCTGGGCAGCGGCTTGTGCTCGCATTCTTATTGGCCTTTCCACCATGCAAGCACTTTCAAGCTCCAAAGCTTACATCAGACTGCGGCCCCGGAGTATTTCACTATGACGCATACCAAACACCGATAACTCGTACTTTTAGCCGAACCCCGGGCCAACTGCGTCCTTTTTCGCCGAGGCCGACAGTTTGTGTGAAAGATGTTCTACACAGACAAGCCTATTTGTTGTGCAACATTCCAGCTTGGCCGTAGCGGACATTTAATCTAGGATGGATCAGTTGTCTTTAGACTCCCTGCATATATTACTATTGACGAAGCGTAAAAGTCAGGGAGTTGGTGCCGCATAAGTTTTCATATCGACCTTCATTTTACCAGACTCCTCCAGGTGTAGCAGATTTCGTTTCCGCACAACGCATACAATCATACGGCACAGTCCGAATTCAAGAAAGATGGGTAGCATCAATACTTCCCCTGAAGCCATTCCGACAGTGGACATTAGTCCCTTCATTGCCAATGCTACGGATGGAACTTTGCAAGACGTCGTCGAGGCTGTTCGTCAAGCATGTACCACGTACGGATTCTTCTATCTTACTGGCCATGGTGTACCACTGGAAGAGCAGAACAAGGCTCTTGAGTGCGCCAAGCTTTTCTTTACACTTTCTGAAGAACAAAAAATGGAAGTGGCGATCAAGAACTCGATTGGTAAATCGCATCGCGGCTACGAACCACCAGGCATTCAAACCCACCAGAAAGGTCTGCTACCGGACACAAAGGAGGTGTGTTTACCGCTTCGAGGAAGAAAAGTTATTTTTCCAAAGACGCTCACTGATAATAATCAAGGCGTTCATCATAGGTGCTGAAGTCTCCGCAAATGATCCAGAAGCAGGCACATTCTCCACTGGACCGAATATGTGGCCCAAGGCTCTGCCACGGGAGGACTTTCAGCTTCCCATCATGGAATATCAGAGTAAAATGGTCGACCTAGTGAAGGTGCTGCTTAAGATTCTTGCTCTGGGCCTGCCTGAGGAATGGGGATGCCATCCCGACGTCTTTGACGAACTTGCCGTCAATCCGTCCATTCCCATGCGGCTTCTCCATTACGCGCCCCAGAAGTCCAAAGATGAACGTCAATTCGGAGGTATGCTCCAATAAGTTACTTGTGGACGATGTTTTGGCTCTCTGCTCACGAATTTCCAGTTGGCGATCATACAGATTTTGGCTGTATTGCTATCCTGCTTCAGGAGCCAGCGCGGGAAGGACTCCAGGTCTGGTATCCTCCAACGGAAACATGGATCCCAGTTCCGGTAAAGGAAGGCTCGTATATAGTCAATATTGGTGATATGATGCAGAAATTTACGGCCGGCTATTACCGCAGCGCCAGGCACCGGGTCGTCAACAGCGTTGAAGAGCATAGATACAGCGTGCCATTTTTTCTCAACGGTCAGTTGAAGCTGAAAGTTAAGGCTCTTGATGGGTCGGGAGTGGAAACAGTTGTAGGGGAGCACATCAGACAGAGGCTAGTTGAGACCATGGGTGAGAGCGGCAAAGCGCTAGAATAGGAAGATGGAGCCTTTGGACGTCAGGTGTCACAAGAGTCTTAAAATACCGCTTCCGTTCCTATCTAGTCTTTGACCCGAAACATTTGGTCTAAGTTTTGTTTACTTGGCTTGAATGATGATTTCAGGCGAAAATGATCTTCTCGCAGAAACCACCTATTTACATGATCGTGTTCATTGTTCGTTTGGACTAAATCATACCCTACCATCTCTTTCTTCGTCATCTCGAAATGAGATATCACGTATCTGAAGTCCCTTAGCGTCTTCCATGATTTTGCATCTGCCGTACTTGCAGAAGACCGGGATCACGTGTATAGGCTCCCTGTGAAGCGCTTAGCTGGGACACATTGGACTTCCAACTTCGAGATCATTCTCGTTGCCATGCGCAGACTTCGCTTAAATGCGATTGTTCTTGGCAGATTTGCATCAGACCCATCATTTAAATGGTGTTATCTCAAGTCCCATGGTACCGTTGACGTCTGAGATATAGCTCCCGAGACCAAGCAATGACTAGAGTTGAGCATTAGGGTCAGTTTTGATATATTGAACCTTTGTTTTGGTTCCAAAACACACAGAGAAGAAAAGTGCTGCCGTTTGAAGATGATTTTACATATGGGCCGCTTTTAGAATATTGATTGGCCCTTTTATCACAGTGGTTGCCCTGACACTACTGTTAAATGGTCCTCGTGTCTTTTCACCTTGCCTACGGCTCTTCAGTATTACTTTTATTAACTTATAGCTTCATAGCATTTGGTTAATATGCTTTCTGTCAACTGGTCTGCTACATAAGTGCGGTTTGCGGACGGTCTGCGCGGCGGGCTTGACATAGACCCCGCGCAATGGCGGTTGCCGACGGCGAGGGGTTGACAAAAAATTAGCATAACAATTACTTCTTTGAGGAATTGGGGATTGATGGGAGAAATTTGCAAACTTTCCTAGCTTTAAAGTAAGGCTCAAGCTGCGGACTTTCTCTGCGGGACACGCGCAGAACGCCACCGGCTCGGCTCGGAGTAACGTAATACGGGACTGATTCTACTGCTCGCATGACGCTAACAGCCGAAGAAGAAGTTCCACGAATCCGAAATGGAGGATTCCTTCACTTGCAAAATACTTTTTCCGAGCTGCATTTTGAGAGCAGTATTGCGAGGCGTGCTAGTATATATATTTAAGGCTGCAGCGCTGCAGGCGCATTGAACTGCTCATTCCTCATGAGCGTAAACCCTCCGAATCTAGACAGTGACTACTGCTGCAGCCACAATGACAATCTACCACATCGTTCTATTTCAATTTAAGGAAGGGCTCTCTAAGGAAGAGATCCAAAGGGTGAGAAAGCAGGCGGCTTGCGTACAGTGGTCTGAAGGCTGACAATGCAAGGCTTCGGAGGGCATGGTTGCTTTGGAGTCGAAGTTGCTGCACCCCGAGACGAAGCAACCATATGTGAGAAACCGCATGGGTGGTATTAATAACAGTCCTGAGGGCAGAGCGGTGAGTCTCTCCAGATGATTCGACTGAAGGCGCCGGTGATTTTATGCTTGTTTGGACTGACACTAATTAGGGCGGAATGACTCATGGGTATATATGCGAGTTTGATAACGAAGATGACAGAACGTATTATTTGGAGAGGGATCCTGCCCATATAGAATGGGTGCAATACGTCAAGCCGTACATTTCTGGAGCGCAGGTCATTGACTTTACTCCCGGCGTGCATGTATGAATATGGCTCTCTGCGCTGGCTGTTTGCATGGCCTGAAAGATAGTGTGAAGAAAAGCTTCCTTCGCAAAGCTGATGAAGAAAAGAACTACCGCAGTTGGTGCCACCATATTCAAGACTGTCGTTACAATTCTGCGAAACGATGAAACAGGACGTGACATATGACTCGGTTGGAAAGATAGCTGGCCACATAACGTGGCACAAGTGCCCCCACGGCGGAGTGGCCACCTCCTGGAAGCCCCATCAAAAGCAGCTAAGAGAAATCGGCCATAGCACTTGCAGAAAGAGTGAGGATGGAGACACGGCCGACCACAAGACGACAGATGTGATTAAGGCACTCAAGCAGTTGGGCAATTGTACAGTCTCTTCGTCAACAACTTGGGACTTCGCCGCCGTACCGCTTCGTGTCGCCCGGCATCTCTTCTTTCAGAGTCCACACTTCATGCTTGTCGCCGATTCCGCAACGTGGAGCAACTGGATCCAAGTCGCCAGCGCACTATTCTAGCCGATGATAATACGAGGTGGCAAGGTCGTAATATGAATGACCGAGTGCAGTCGGAAAGACCTCTCGCGACCAGCAGAATAGTTGAGCTAAGGCAGATGAAAGGGGCGGCGGGGTCGACGTTCAAGTTTGGGGATGTGACGAGTCCTTTGAGTACCTCACACAGGGTCTTCTGGTGGTAAGCTTGTGGCGCATATTGCACCCTAGCCATGACGAGCTGTTGGAGTCTTGCCGTCTAGTTTGAATGCTGCGGAGTTGACAGAATACTCGAGTGGCGACGAAATTGGTCATTCATCAATTATATCGCGTATGAACTTAAGTATAAGTCTAAGAATCCTACGCTGGCAATCGCTGTCCAAGTTCTAGGCCGGCTGTCTCTATTGCTAAAGCGCATCTGCGTTACATAACACTAACTGATGAAAACGGTCGTAATCCAGCACAATTTTGTGCTTACAGGGTGCCCTTGCTCTTATCACGGATTAAGTAAAGGCTCCAATAACAATGCAACGTAACGATCCCGACTCACAGAACAAACCCCGCCTCTGGAAGAAAAAAAAAACTAAGTGCTGGAAGCATACATGACGCGGCCTATTTGCATGCCGAACTGCATTAAATGTTTGCTGAATGAACGGCACAGCTCACTTGCCAACATGGAGCCAGTGAGCTGCTTGGTTTGTCGGAAGCGCAAGGTATGAAAGAACTCCGACCCAAGGAAGTGCCGACCCCCGAACCTGGCCAACGAATTTTTTATTGATGCCGTATCGAAGCAGGTCAAATGTGACCGCACTCCCAAGTCCTGCCGCAAGTGCGTCAATTTTGGCACGGAATGCGTCTACTCGGCATCAGACTGGGCCAAGACTAAGGGTGGCTACAGCGACGCTGGCATCACGCAGGCCGGCCTCAGTCGCCGCAGGACCCTCCGCTCATGTCTCGCATGCAAGCGTGCCAAAGCTAGATGCTCGGGCGACCCGCCTTGCAAGAGATGCAACAAAAAGAGCCTGGATTGCCTGTACTATGACCAGGGCACTGATGGTCTTGCAAGGCGCCAGCCATCGCGGACCTTGGCGGACCCCATGATACCGCCATGGCTGGCGGCGCGGAGTCTGCCACCCATCCACCGGGTGCGCGAGCTCGTGGACATTTACTTTGCTCAGATTCACACCGTCCGCTGCTTAGGCTTCTTGCATGTGGCCACGTTCATGGAACGCTTCGAAGACGCCGATAGTCTCTACTCCGACGCGACGGGGCTCATCTACATCATGTGCGCGCTCGCCGCGCCCTTTCACTACGCCAACGACATTGACCTTGGAGAGCACGGGCCGGACTCGACAAGCCTGCGACTCTACGACGCAGGCAAGGGCTGGGCCACGAGCGCCATGCAGTGCATGTTCTCCAACTTTGGCAACCCGGGAGTTGACTGCCTGATGGCTGAGGTGCTGTTGCACGAATACCACCTGCGCGTTGGTGACCACGCCAAGGCCTTCCTCGTCTCGGGAATTATCGCCAGACATGTGCAGATACTGCAGTTAAATCTTGAGCATGACAATGATGTGCTCTGTACCCGTGGTGCCAGTGGTGCCATTTCCTTCGCCATCAAGGAGAGTAGGAGGAGGCTGTTGTGGGCCTGCTACCTTCAAGATGCTTTCGTCGAGTGTGGCATTGATCAACTGCGCTTCATCTCGCCCGAAGATATACAAATTCAGTTGCCTTGTCTCGAGGACTTCTTCATACAGAACAAGCCCTGCGTGACAGAGATGCTGCGGTCGGGGACCCTGCTTCCTTTCGTCAAGGGCCTTGCAGGCGAAAACCCGAGCTTACACCTCGATATCAGGGCCTTTTACATTCGTGTCATGTCTGTTCGCTCCACCATTTTGAAATATGTCAAAAATTTGGACGGCGACGTTCCGTGGGACCCCAACCAGTCGTCGCAATTTCACGGACTCAATGCCGAACTTACAGCCCTCGAGCTATCAATACCGGACGCTTGCAAGATGTCTCCCGAGAACACCTCCTTGTACAAATCCTCTGGTCGTCTCAATATCTATTTCGGATTGCACATCTTACTCGCGCAGACCTTCAATGACCTGTACCGGGTGGGCGTGTCGCAGCTCGTTTTCCCCAGTTCTGCAACAAAATGGATCCGCGAAAATGCGCCGCGGGAGTTCATAAGGAAATGCCATCAGATGTGTGCTAGCAAGGCTGTATACATTGCATCCCTTTTGGCTGACCTGTGGAAGCTCCAGCAGCCGAGCATGGTGGATGTTCCCTACGCCATGCACGCGCAGGTATGCAGCGGCGTGCTCGTCACAACTCTCTGGTCGGCAAGGAGAGCTCTTGGACCCGAATCTCTGCTGCCAAAGGTGTCTCAGGTAGACTACCGGCGGATGTTGGAGAGTAATGTTCGGGTTCTGCACTACCTGCGCAAATATATCAAGGTGGATCTCTTCTGGGAGTCTGCGACTCAGGCGCTGAAGCGGTTTGATGAATTGACTTCGCAGGACTTGGTGGATGAGTCTGAGGAACCGCCGATGGACTTGAAGGCTGACGGCTGCACCGACAGCTCCCGGCAATTCTCTCTCGACTACATCCTGAACCCCTTGGGCGTGTATCCGATTGCGCGCTCTCAGGCACGGGATCGGCATAAGCCGGAGGAAATTACCACTTGCCAGCCGCACACCCGCGGCAGCTTTGATTTCAGAGGAAGAAAGTTAGATAACTCCATGGCTGGCGAGGATATTTCTCAGGACAATGGCACATGGGACTGGGAATTACAAATGCCACTTCTCGAGAGCATTGGGTATCCAACCTTTCTGGATGGTGCATTCATCGAACACGACGCAGCCAGAAAACACGGGGCCTAGGATTAGTAGGAGTAGAGGCTGATTACTTTAGAACACGATTTACCGTTACGGCAAGCGTTCAACTTGTCTTACCCGTTGAGTCAAGCATGGATCTCGCTGCTCGTTTCGTGTATCCGCTCGGTCGTACGCCCGTACTTATAGGTGAGGTACATTTCAACGGCAAGCTTCATACCGACCCCACTGGTTAGGTCAGCCACCCAAACACGGGGTCAGTTAATGCCCACTACCCCACGTCACCTCATACCTCGGCCTCCTCGCAATGCGCCGCGGGCCGTCTATCATGCCCTTCCCATCGCCGACGTTCATCGCCCTGCCGGAAACAGGCTCACAAACTCCGCATCGTCCAGAAGCCAGCTCTGCCATGTCGACAGCCGCATAAGGCTAGCGGTCTTGTCATCGGTTACGAGCAGCGCAGCGCAGCGCCTTGCCTCGCCCTCCCTGTGACCGCAACATACGGCCTTTCACCATCCAGCATCCTCGGAACTCATAATGGAGCCTTCATCGTCGTCAAGCTCAAGCCCCGACGCTCCGTCACTACTGCTGCTCCCGTCCCCGCCCCGGCCCGCCACCCGTCCCGTCCTGCACGCCGCCTACCGCGTGCCCCTAACAGCCGTCCTCACCCGGCTCAGCGCCGCCCACAGGAGCCACGCTCCGTCCCCGGCCGCCGTCCTCGTCGTCGCCGTCGCTGCGCCAGTCCTGTCCGGCGCACCGGCTCATCGTTCCAAGTACGTCCGCTGGGCGCGCGCCCAGGCCCTCCTCGCCGAGCTATACTCCATCATCTCCTCCGTGTGCGCTGAGCATGCCATACCCTCGGACCTTGGCAGCGACGAACCGGGCTCCGTCGACACGCGCGTCGTCCTCATCGACCACGACCCTCGCGCCCCCACCTTATCCTTGCCGCCGCCCACGCTCGAGAGCAGCTGTACCGCCGTGCTGGACCTGGCCGCCTTTGCCGGCACTGTGCACCCCTGGCGGAGCATCTTCCACGCCAGCGGCGATCCGGGCTACAAGCTGCTCGCCGCGTACCTCGCCGCGGCGGAAGGTCCGCAGAAGCTACTGCAGAGCCAGATCATCGTCGTCGAGGGCGGCCTGAGTCTGTGCAACTCGATGCCCGTTCTCGATTCGACCAACCCGAACGAAAGTCGTGGTACAGAAACAGCAGACCGAGAGGAGGCCACTCAGGGTTACAACACTGTTTGCCTCGGCGGCACCTTCGACCACCTGCACCCTGGCCACAAGCTTCTACTCCACGCCGCCGTCTTGCTCCTCCGCCTCCCAGACGCTGAGATGGTTGAGCACGGCGGGAAGCCGTGCGTTCTCATCGTCGGTATCTCGGGCGACGAGCTGCTCGCAAAGAAGAAGTACGCCGAGGAGCTACAGCCGTGGAGCGAGCGCGCTCGTTCCGTAATTAATTTTCTCGCCACGGCGCTAAACTCGCCGACCACGGATAAGCCTGTCATTACAAATCGCCAAGTTAGCAATGATCATAGCAATTCGGCTGATGCTACTCCGAATACCGCCGCCAACCCCATGGAACTCCAAGCAACCTTCTGCAGCGGCGCCGTCCTCGTTCGCTGCGTTGACATTCGCGACCCGTTCGGTCCAACCATCGCTGAGGAAGACATTGACGCCATCATAGTCTCCGCCGAGACCCGTGCTGGCGGTCAGGCCATCAATGAGCGGCGCGAAGGCCGCGGCTGGCGTGCTCTCGACATGTACGAGATTGACGTGCTCGATGCCCCCAGCTCGAACAACAACGGAAATGATTTCAGTAACGGGGAGACCCACGGAGACGTTGAGAACGGCACAGAAGCAGACCGCTTCGCCGCCAAGATTAGCAGCACTGAGATACGTAGGCAAAGGGCTGAGGCGCGCAGCCGGCGGCGATGAGTCCGCATGCATATGCGAAATAAGAACATAAGACCATATGGGGGACCTGATAACTAGTTCAGATGCTCCCTGTCTGAGCTGCTCTTTTCTTTGCACTCCAACCTCGATAAAGAGACGAATGACGAATAATGGCGCTTTATATTGTATCGAGCGGAACCGAACTGGGAAAGTCATTGTTCACGGTCAACGGCCGCCGGGTATGGCAGAGCACACATGTTCTGTAGCCCGGAATGAAATGTAAACAAAGCATAAATTTCACGAGTTGTGAGAATGCACCCTAATCTTCCAAAACTGCTTACCCCGCCATTACTGAACGTATGTGTCCTGCCACTCCGGGGGTTATTACCTCACCAGATGCTGCAGTGGGACATAATTAGTAAACCATGCACCAAGCCCCATCGCTCACCGTCAGCTCATTCAAATACAGCATTTGATGCTCTGTATGGATTACGAGTAGACTACTCCTCGTGGCTTAGATCGTCGACCCCTGCCGAGTGGGGTTGGAAAACGGGCAAAGCGCCAGGAAATAGTCATATGGAGTTTTCATGAGAGACAGACGACAAGAGCTGGCAGAGACGAACTAAAAATGAGACGCGAGCCGATAAAGGGACGAATGAGGCTAGCATGGAAAAGCGACACCTTATTAATGGGACACATGTGATAAAAACCGAACATGACGGCCTACGCCGATTTGTTCCTCAGACACTTTTCCCGCAAGTCTAGTGGATCCAGAGGTACACGCGTCCCAAAAATCATTCCTCGCCTACATCTACCTTCCAACTCCCTCACTCTTACATTGCAAAAAGGCATCTGGGTGCTTGCCTCACAATGGCGAATGATATCGATACCACCTTCACGGCAGCCATCGACGCTGGCAAGATCAATGGCGCCGTGGTCTGTGCTATTGACACCGAAAGTCGCTTCATCTATGAAAAGGCATTTGGCGAGCGCACCTTACTGTCGGGCGAAAAGCGCCCACAGCAGCTCGACGATGTGTTATACCTGGCCTCGGCTACGAAGTTGATCACCACCATCGCCGCCCTGCAGTGTGTCGAGGACGGCCTCCTGACCCTAACTGGGGACTTGTCGTCCGTTGCACCGGAGCTCACTGCGAAGCAAGTTATCACTGGCTTTTCCGAGGACGGCGAAACCCCTCTTCTCGAACAGCCTGCTCAGCCTATTACGCTCGAGACGCTTCTTACTCATAGCTCCGGGGTTAGCTACGACTTTTTTAACCCACATGTCGCTCGGTGGTGCGAAAAGTTCTCACCGCATCAAGAAGGCAAGCGCCGGTCGGTCGAGGAGGCATTCAGCTACCCACTAGGATTTCAGCCGGGCGCTGGCTGGATGTATGGTCCAGGGCTCGACTGGGCGGGCCGCTTAGTGGAGCGGGTGACGGGCCGTACGCTTGGTGAACGAATACAGGAGCGTATCTTCGACCCGTTAGGCATCGCGGACGCTCAATTCTACCCGGTCACGCGTGACGACCTACGCACCCGCCTCGTTGATTTGAACCCAGACGACCCGGAAGCCCTCGGCCGCGCAGTGATCGGCGGCGGCGACATAAACAAGCGCTGTCGCGGAGACTTCGGCGGCCATGGCCTATTCATGACGGGAGCCGACTACATCAAGGTTCTGCACTCGCTGCTGGCTAGCAACGGCAAGCTACTTAAGCCCACCACCGTAGACGACATGTTTCAGCATCATCTTAGCCCCCAAGCGACTGCGGGGCATCAAGCTGCGCTGGAAGGACCCCTGGGTGTCTTTTTCCGCGTGGGCGTTGACCCCGAAACGAAGATGGGTCACGGTTTAGGCGGCCTTCTAACGATGCAGGATGTTGAAGGCTGGTATGGCGAGCGTACGTTATCCTGGGGCGGCGGCTTAACGCTTACTTGGTTCATCGATCGCAAGAATGGATTATGCGGCGTAGGGGCCATCCAAGCTAAAATGCCTGTTGACAATGGGACTGTCGAGGCATTGAAACAAACCTTCCGCCGCGGCGTTTACCTGAAATATTCCGCGTGGCGGAAACACCTTACGCCATGACGATTGGACTCGCACTACACCGAAGGGGCTTCATCGACTTGTTTGTTCGTCGTGTAAGCGCATAGCAGCGCAAAGTATTAGGGTGTAGCAACAAAACTACGAGACTGCCATCTTTGTCTCCGTCAGTAGGGAATTGTCTTGAGTCTCAACATTGAAGTCCATAGTTCATTAGTTTGGCTGCGCTTGTAGTAGTTATGGCCCATCTAACACTGCTTTTACGCTTCTCTATTCTTACAAGAGACAGGCGTGTGGACGAGAATATTATACATGACAAGAAGAGTTCTTTAGGCTAATCTTGCGGCCTTGCTTTGTTTAGTTTGTGTCAAGTTGCGCACGAGATTATCGCTCAGTTGCAGGGGGCTTTCGGGGCTTTCGGTTGAATTAGTTTCATTCTGGTCCTGAGGGGTTGTTTTCGACACATGTTTCTTGCTAGAGTCAAGGCGGGATTACGGAAATTAGACAGCCTTGATATGTGGCTCAGCCCAGAAAGACTGTTCTATCATCATGCTCAGTGCTTGGATGAAGTTGCGGTCCACCTCATGTGAAGCCACGTACTTGGTATGTATGAACAGGGCATGCAAGAGATCCCGCGCTTGTGAGACAATTTCCGCACTTTGTTCAGAGTTAGAAGAGTGTACCTGGTGTCTGGCGCGTGGACGTAATGCGGCACCAATGCGGAGAAGGGACAGAACTGACTCCCGTCGATTTTTCTGTATCCCTGTAGTAATGTTCGAATAACTAGGTCTTGCTGGCGAGGATCGGGGAGCTCACATGTTGCAGAGAATGTCGTCCTGCCCCCAGTAATTTCCATCTCGAGGGAATGGGCCTAGTAAAGCATATCCAGGAAACTCGTCGCAGATTAAGGGGCAACGGTTGTGCGAATTTCCAGAACATCGCTTTTAACTGCCTGCGGCGTTCGCATCATCTTTTCCGACCTTTCGGATGTGTCATGGTCGAGGGTACCCTGACATCTGTGCCGTTTCGTCAGACAGGAGGAGGATCTCTCGGAGCAGAGGTACGTTGATGTTTACTTTATTCTGGGCCGCATAGTATACCCGTTTACCCGTAGCAACATCGTTAGCGATGACCACGATTCTGACCGGCACTTTAGTCGGTAGCCATAAATGATTTGATAATTGACCTTCCTCGTGCTTTCGTCGGCCGATGAGCGATTGAGGAATGCCATTCACTTCGTCTAGCTCAGGGCTGACTTCCGAGCCGTGTTTGTTAAGTTTTGGTTGCATTGTCCACCCAGGTCGCCGAGGCGTTTTATCCTGGCCATGAACTCATTCCTTCGACATTTGGCAATACCGCAGCCGTTCTGGAAACGCCGATGCAAGTTTTGTAGGTACTTGAGAGGCTCTGCATCCAGGGATGGTGCGAGGCGATTTCCTTGTTTCTGCATTACTTCACCCACCCGCGAAAACATGTCTCGGCCCGAGTGCAATTCGATTTCGGCATCATCTAATAGACTTCCGTCTGCGCTGGATGCGTCCTGCAGGTCCTTTCATGAGGAAGCAGACGCAAAGAAGCTCACTGAAGTAACAAGAGTTTAAGTCAGTAGGAACTCAAGCAGCAGAAGGACTCCATGACCGGGGCAGAATCACTCCGGGAGCGGAAGCACGGCAGAACCATATGTCGGCCTTCTAATCAATCGCCCGCAGCACTTCTTTTGGAAAACATGCACATGCCATGTTGCCAGGGACTTTACATAATTTGTACCTGTTTCAATAACTCGCCGATTTTTATGGTCGATAAGTCTTTATTTTGTTTATAAACCATTCACACCAAACTTATTTTTGAATGATTTTCTCATCCCCTCCAACCCTCATTGATTTAACAGCTGTGCTGCCTTTGTATCACTCCGAAGCCCAAGCCCGAATACTCTGAAATCCCGACACGTGTGGGCTACATCCTACAGCCCGTAGTTACGGTCAATACCCGGGTAGCAGCGCGCCCCCAGTGCCGTTAGACAAACTCTGCACATTATGTACTATCTGATCTGCTCAACGCAGTCCTTTTCCAGCTTCTCCATTCTCATGTCCCTTACGATGTTCTTGCCACAAACCCAAGATCGGTCGAAAGATCTCTGAGGCAGAAAGAGTGCTACCTTATGTCCGTTGCCCAGGATGGCCTTGGTCGTGTCCTGGTCCATGACTACAAGTAGCATCACGTTGCGGTCAAGTAAAACATATTCCGGGTAGGCGCCATTCCTGCTAGCGCCACGCCACTCTCCAGGCTGGGTACATGTACGTATCCTCATATACCCAATCCTTCCCCGGGGACTAATTACCAGCGGAGTCCAACTCGATAGAGTGTACGGAGTACGGAGTAGCAAGAATGTAATAATTATTAACCCTTTTGAATTAGCCGGCGCTTCCCGGCGAGGTTCGTCATACGAGCCACCGGCGAGTGATGGTCCTTGACCCTTGGTGTCAGGTCTCCACATCGTTACAGCCACGCCTGCTCCCACATCGCGCACGCCCCCAGCCCGCATCATGCCACTCCGCGACCATCAGGTAGGTGATGGCGTGTCGGACTCATCGCAAAGCCCTGCGCGAAGTCAAACTGGAAATGACGAGCCGGTCGCTGCCAAATGTCCCAGAGCCTAGGAAAAACGCCGAGTGCAGTCTCATCACGACCGCCGTCGCTGTCGACCTCCAACGACTCATTATTTCCACCAGGCCCCAGTTCTACTATGCAGCATCCTGTTATCGTGGTAGGCGCTGGCCTCGCCGGCCTGACTGCCTCCTTCTCCGCCCTCCGTGCCGGGTCACCCGTGATCCTGCTGGAGCGAGCGGCCATGGCGGGCGGCAACAGCATCAAGGCGTCCTCCGGCATCAACGGCGCGCCGACCAACTATCAGTCGGGTCCCAGCCCCGACACTTTCTTCTACGCCGATACGGTGCGCAGCGCCGGCTCGCGCATGCGCTCAATGGAAAGGTCCCAGCGTGAGGCGTTGATCTCGCAGCTGACCAACCGCTCGGCCGCAGCCATCGACTTTCTCGTCAATGACATCGGAGTCGACCTCAGTGTCGTGTCACTCATGGGCGGCCACTCGGTGGCGCGGACACACCGTGGCAGTGGCGGCAGTCCACCAGGCTGGTCCATTGTCAAGGCCATGCTGGATTCTTTGAAACAAAACGAGAGATTCCAGCTGCGTACGGGGCACGAGGTAACTCAACTCTTGAGCTCTCCCAAGAGCACCGACGGAACTGCCACGGTGACAGGTGTGGAGATTTCCCATCAAGGCGAGATAATAAATCTGCAAGGTCCCGTGATTTTCACGACAGGTGGTTTCGCAGGCGATGCCGACGGTCTGCTGGCGCGGTACAGACCTGACCTTGCTGGATGTCCGACCACCAACAGCCCACGGCCCGGAATGCACAGCCTTCTGACGGCAGTGGGAGCGGAGCTAGTAGACATGGAAAGCGTGCAGGTTCATCCTACTGGATTCGTGGACCCTGCAAGTCCGAACGAAGGGAGCAAGATTCTCGCGGCCGAGATGCTTCGCGGTGAAGGGGGAATTCTACTCCATCACGGTAGACGATTCGTGAATGAAATGGGGACGCGTGAACACGTGAGCGACACCATCATGAAGCTCCCGCTGGACCGAAAACCTATGGAGATGGGAGCAGGCGTTGGCTCGAGGCAGTGGGAAATCCAGTTGCTTCTTGACGCGGGCGCCTTTTCCCGCACAACGTCGAACGTCAACTTTTACCTTAGTAAGGGCCTCATGTCCAAGCGAAAAGTCAGGGAGCTCGATGAGGTGACGCGAGGGACGCTAAGGGAGTACGCGGCCGTTGTCGCAGGCCAACGAGAGGACAGTCTTGGGAGGACGGCGTTTGGGCACTGGACTCTGAAATGGGACAGCAGCATCGACGAAGCCGAGGTTTACATCGGACGGGTGACGCCCGTGGTGCACTTCACGATGGGCGGCGCCGTCATCGACGAGAAGAGCCGGGTGCTGGCATCGACATTGAGTGCGCCAGTCCCCAAGCCTGTGCAGGGGCTCTGGGCCGCCGGCGAGATCACTGGCGGCATTCATGGCGACAACAGACTCGGCGGCTCCTCCCTATTGGAGTGCGTCGTCTATGGCCTCATTGCTGGGGAAGAAGCAAGCAAGTACGGCAAGACACTTAACCCCGCCCAGCGGGCGTCGTTCAGTACGGAGCGGTCAGAGTTATAGCCAGTACAATGGCTTTCCGAAGAAAGAGTAGATTGCAATTTTGGTTGTGGTAAGGCCTTATTCACGCGGTTGGGTGGGGTGATGGTGACACATTATAGTCTAAATACTCTGAGGTAGGTGGTGAACGGCATATCACGAGCATGGACGACACGTATCGACGATGCATGGCATCAAATATGTCACAACCAGATTAACACAGAAGCAAATGTGTACACGGTATAGGCACGTCAAGACGTTCAAGACAGTTCGCACAATGACAAAAGATGCTTCAAACTGTGACAATACAGAGCATTTTTTCTGCTAGTCTTTGAGAGTTTTGGTTAGCCGGGAGCTGGATCTTAAGCAAGCAAGCATGGTTTATTGAAGGGATTTGTTACCGCACCACTTCGTTGAGATGGCCTTCGTTGCCTTATTTGGATAGCAACGCTGCTGGTTGTCTTACCCGGGACCTAATACGTCTTGCCTATACGGATGACTAACTAGAACGAGTCGCCTAAGTGTTGGCTGGGCCCTCAGGAATCGAGCTTCTGCGACAATTCGCTGCGCTCAGCCTTTCGGTGTTTTTTTTCGTCTTTACAAAATAATGGTGAGCTGAGTTGTAACTAGAGCGCATGTAATTATTGGGCACAGAACGGCCCGCCAGTTAAGTTGTGGGCCATTATCGACGCCCGCTCCATCCGGACCTTTTGATGGCTTGTAAAGTTGGAGCGCAGGTTGGTAGATACGGGAGTGCCCCGCGTGGCATTCCTCATTGAGCCATACGAGGCCGCATGAGGGTCGTTAGAGGCGTCTGGTGAGCTTCCTATTTAGGAAAGCAAGGCCCGGTAAGACTGTGATGTGCTTCAGCCGCGCGGCGAGGCGGCTCAGAAATTAATCTCAGCCAGCACCGACCATAAAGCTTTATTCTCATTCTGTTTCGTCTCTTAACCTAATATTCACTAAGAACCCATGGCCGACTCCCGCGCCTGGGTCTTCTCCGCCCGCGGCGATCCCTCGCAGGTCCTCTCCCTCACCACACGGGCCGCGCCGACCCTGCCCCCGGCCCTTCCGCTGCCGCGCGACGTGCCTAACCCGGAAGAATGGATCCTCGTCAGGGTCGCGTTCGCGGGCCTTAACCCCGGCTCTATCTTCCAAATGACGCTCATCCCCGCGTGGCTGCGCAGCAAGACGTGCATCCCTGAGATGGACTTCTCGGGCACCGTCGTCGACGTCTGGCACCCGGCGGACAGCAGCAGTCAAGCGGGCGGTGGAAGCAGCGGCGTGGCGAAGCCAAGGTTTCGTAAGGGCGATAAGGTCATCGCCATGCTGCCTGCTGCCCACACGCTCGCCACGGGCACCGGTGCGCTGGCCGAGGTCGTGGCTGTGCCTGCGCGCTACGCCGTGGCCAAGCCCCCGCGCGCAACCCTCGGCGACAGCGCCGGGTGTCTGCTTGCGGGCATGACAGCCGCGCAGATGATCGACGAGTCCGGCGCGAAGCCCGGGGACCGCGTGCTGGTCAACGCGGCGAGCGGCGGCATCGGCACCATGGTGGTACAGATGGTGCGGCGCGTCGTCGGCCAGGGGGGCTATGTCGTCGGGGTCTGCAGCGGGAGGAATGCGGAGCTGGTCAAGAGCCTGGGAGCCGACGAGGTGAGTCCCTCAACTGACTCGCAATGAGCCGCGATTCTAGCTATACACACGCCAGGTGGTTGACTACACTCTCCACGACGACCTCGCTGCGCACCTCGCTACCTTCTTCTCCGGAGCCCCCTTCGACACCATCATCGACACCCTCGGTATCCAGGCCCTCTACCTCGCTTCCCCGCGCTACCTCGTCCCCAGCGGCGTCTACTCCTCCGTGGGCATCAAGCCGCCCTCGTTCTCCGTGCCCGACTTTCTAGCTGCCGTGTGGCAGATGAAACTTAACGAGTGGTGGCCCGTCAGCCGCTGGCTACTCGGCGCGGGGCGGCGCTGGCGCGGCGTCTCTATGATGGCACCGACGCTAGCGGACAGGGAGCGCGTCGTCGGCATGCTGGGTCGCGGGGAGCTGCGTATCGTGCGAGACAGCGTGTGGGCGTTCGAAGACGCCGTGGACGCGTACGCGAAGCTTGGAGGACGGCATGCGCGGGGCAAGGTGCTGGTTAAGGTAGATACTGGCGTTAGGGACGACGAGTGCTGAGGGTTTTGCTTGTCTTGTTTACGTGCGTGGGCGTTTAGCGGGCGGGTCGTGTTTCATTTTACTCCGACCAGATCCGCTGCAGCATTCAATTGGGGACTTCACCTAGTTCTACTCAAACGCAGACCCGCGAGCTGACAACAAATCGACTCACTGAACCTGACGAGGCTGCCGTCGTGACCAATAAGGACCATGCCGAGAATATGTACGATTCAAGCTCGAGGAATATTATAGCACTGCCGGCCACCGTATTCTCCTAAGAGGGCTTCGAGGTGTTGGCTTCTCAGACTGGAACAATGATGGCAGCGCAAAGGCCCAACAGTGGCCCCAGCAAAAAGACAAGAGCAGCGAAAGTTAGTCTAGGGTCACGGGTACTGGTCTGGCGGCAGTAGCCAAGCAGGCTTAGCGGCCCGCTCAAAATAAGAAATCGTCAAGATGGGGTCTCTTTAGAAAGGATAAGCCTCCTCCGCCGCCGCCGCCAGTAGCGCTGCCCAATGCGTTAACGATAGCGACTTCGAGTCGCGATGGTGTGACTATGTCGGCGGGGGGCGGAAGAGGTCACGTTTCGAAGGGAGAACGAAATGGGCATTTGGGAGAGTAGGGCAGGCTGGGGCATCGTTGTGACGAAGGGTCTCGCCAGCTAGAGAAAGCTCACCCGCAGCTTAGGCCTTTTCGCTTAACGACTTGTGCCTCCAATGTCCTACAAATTGACTCTCGTCCTCGGTTCCGTAGATGTATGGGGGCCTCACATACTGCTCATCCCAGTCACCTTTTCCAAGCAAGTGATACTTGTATAGGTATTCCTGCAGCGGCATGTACATCCAGCCCACATCTTCCTCGTCGTACTCGGTGGCACCATCATGGAATGGGGCGGGAACTGTGTATTTCCTCTCATGTGGTGGAAATGGGGACTCCCAGTTCTTACACAGAAGCTTCACAACTGGCGAGTGATCCACGGACTCAAGACAGAGATCATCCACAAAGAGACAATATTCGTATCTGGGCGTGGATGTTGCATATATCCAGTCTATGTCGTCCTCCGGGTTAGTAGCATCCGGCCGCAGACGGTCCTCGAGGTTCCTTGGGGCCCAGGATTGGAAGTGATCTCGGACTTGGTGGAACGTGGCTCCGCTAATGACAGCATTAGTAGTCCTAGACTCAAGATAGACGCGATGCAAAACGTACTAGAGTGTCTTATCGTCGATGACGTGAAGATCATGGAATTTTAACATATCTTCCCGAATGTCGAACGCGAGATCTTCCTGGACAGCGCTGCGCAAGGCTTGCAGCAGGCGATCCCAAGCTGTCTGGTTACCTTGAGAGCACCGATATATCTAGACTTTGTGCGTCAATGTGACGCACCTTTGCACCATCTAAAGGGGAGAGAGTGAGGTGTATGTCTTACCACGAAACCCCAAATCGAATCGTGAAACTTTGTGCACGTCATGTGTGACCGGATACGGTCATAGTCAACTTCAGTGCTCGACCCGTAATCGAGGTAGGTTTCGGTCCCGGAGACCTGAGAAGGTCCTGCCAAGTTACTGCTCATCATGGCTCGAGAACAACAAATCCAATCAGCTTCACCCCGCCCTGTTGCTGTATGGCGGCGTGCCGAGTGTGTCGTAGCACCGGTCTTGGTCAAGGTTGTGAGTGGCGACTTTGAACAGTTCTGGGCGGCGCGGGAAACCTGCCGCAAGGCCCTACCTCTAGCTGCAATGCGTTGCAACATGGAAGAATTGGGGTATTGAGGGGGGATGGGGAAAGAAAGGGAGTGCAAAGGAAGGAAAGGCGAGGAGGTAGGTTGCGCAAAAACCCAATTGGGGCACTCGCTCATTTCAAATGAATTGGTTTCATGTGTGAACATTTCACGGTCCTCCAACCAGATGCTAGTTATCTCACGCGACAAGGTATGCTTGCACGGCCATGTGATTAGCGACTTAGCTGTTAGTCGGTTAGCAATAGAAACGCGGGGCACTACGAGGACAGCTTGTAATGTACTCGTAGGGTTTCCAATTAATTACTGCGACAGCTAAGTACAAAGCCCCGCGAAAAGAGGGGCTCCGCATGCGCTCAGAGCAGAGAGCCTGTCAAGTTGCGAAATTACAATGGCCTTACTGGACCAAGGAACTTCTACATGGCAGATGCCTCCAGCTGCGAATAGTAACATGGTCGTCCGCATTAGTAGCTCTGTGATAGTCAGTTTTAGTCACTTTTGCTATGTTCATGTAAGATAGTGTAGATCCGCATGCGGCCGACGCTGAAGGAGGGCGGACACGTCGCGGTGGTACGTAAGCTCATAGGACACGTATTCGAGCGCCCGCAGCGGTCAGCTACCTATTAACACAGCGTAGAGATACGCTAATAAGCCGTGTAAAGATTTACTCTGTTTAACTAGAGTATCCTTCTGGTATTTTACATGGAGAACCTGCCTATGTGGTGTATCTATCTTACATGACTACCCTCACAGACTCTATAAATCAAGGTTCGGGTCAATTCTCCACACATAGCAGTCGTTCTCCACGACACCGCCCTGCTTCCAGTCAACCCCACCGCAGTTACAGCTGTCCGTGGGGACAGACAGGTACTTCTCACATAAGGTCATGTCAAAGTTGGGATTGGCGTCGCGCTCCTCCAGGTCTCTCTTTTTCCCCCGGCTGAGGACGCCAAAGCTACAGCCCGCCTTGATCTGAAGCGAGATCAAGATATCCACCGAGCCGATGCCACCGTTATAAGGGAACGAGGAGTTCTTTTCCTTAAAGTAGCCAGGGCCCAGGTGATCGTTGGAGATGATGCCGCAGAAACTCTTTGCCGCGTTCTGCATTCGTTCGTTCTCGGTGTTCTCCCCACTGTCGTAGCAACCCACGGTATTTTTCCGCGGATCGCCTTGAATGTATTTTGGGGGCGGGGGCGGGGTGGGCGACGATTTGGGAGTGCTCGTTGTGCTCGTTGTGCTTCTTGTGCTTGTCCTGAGTTCGATAGGGCATTTCGTTCTCAAGTCCCAAAGGTTCTCGATGTCGCCGTCGTCTAGAGCGCCAGTATTGTTGCCCCAAAGCCATGGCTGTGTGATGCAGCTTGGGTCCTCGAAATTAAGAAACCCGCATTCCTTCGTTAAGGGGGTTTCAGTATTGCCGTATACAAAATGGATGGCACGTTTGGGCCAGCTTCCCGAGGGCGGCGGAGGGGCATCGGGCCCGATGGACTTGGGAGGCGTCGGGAAGGGCTTGGTAGCGGATGTAGTGGTCTGCTGCCCATCAATGCCACCATTGTACACAAAAGCAGGCCAGTACGGTGTCGTTGCTGGGACGGGCCACAGAGTTTCGGCTGCGCGTTTCTTCTTGCCGGCGGCGTCCTGGGTTAATGTTGCCACTTCGAACACCCACTCGGTGATGGTCAGCGGTGGCTGCGTGATTGTGCTTGTCCAGGTTCCTTGGCTGACAGTAATCAGAGGGTAGTCGACGGTGCTGGTTGCACCCGTCCACGGCGGTATCTTGACATTACAGGGCGGGGAGCAGGTGAACTGAGGCTGGTCCATGTCCCAAATAGTAGGATCAATCCAGAGATACTCGTGGAAATCCGTTCCGTTGCTACCTACATCGAGAACACTGATCTGAGACCAGTCGGGGTGGACGCCGACATTAAGGTTATCAGCGGCCGGGATGCCTTTGCCGTCCATGACAGCCATATACTTCGAGCCGATTGTCACCAGGTTCGTGATACGAACGTTGGAACCATTGTCTTTGAGAAGCATAAGGGCCTTTTGACACTGCTGCTTATCAATGCAGGTCTGACTGTAGGTTGAGAACCACTGCGTCATCGTACAAGTCAGCAAAGTTCTTTGTGGAGAGGACAGGTGAGAATAATTGCAGTAAGCTTCAATGTGGACGGGACACTGTGAGCTCCGTACCCTGGTCAAAGTCAACTTACCGAGTAAATGCCTGCAGCCGCGATATATATGTTCTCAGAGCCTTTGATAATGGTTGACCATGATTGATCACAACCGCTGAATTCGTCCCCAGCTGCACAATTATAATCGGGATCTCCGTCAAGTACACCAACAACGTCAGCAAACGGAGCTGGCGGCTGGGGCGTGGGCTGAAAATATGGCGACTCGGTTTGAAGCATGCCAGCGTATATGTTCGATGCGTAGTAGAAGTTGTACTGATAGAGAACGGAGTGCTCCGAGGCAGTGCCGTAAAGCCTGATGATTCAAACAAGAGCTTCGGCTTGCGGAATCGTGAGAAGAAGCTTACCAGGTGGCATGGCTGCTTTCGATCAAAAAGCCACGAGCAACATAGATAGAGGTTTGAGGCATCGAGTTATTTGCGTCTTTCAGATCCGCGCCGCTAAGATTTGAAAGCCCAGTTAGTCATTGCATCCATCAAGTCGAGAATAAATCACCCCATATCAACTTACTCAATCATATGGTCGGCGCCCCAGAGCCACATATTCTCAAAGTAGCCCGACGCATCTATCGTTAGGTGCATCATTAGACTGGCAGCAGAGCATCCTGGGTCAATGCCGCTCGTGGCGGCAGGACACTCGGCAGGGGTTAATTTCGTTCCTGTGGCACCTCCTACCCGCGCGTGGCAGTCCCAGAGCCCAGCAGCGCCTGGAGACTCTGCCTGAATATTCCATTCGACGAGAATTGCACCGGCTGTTGGACCATGGGTCGTGAATATGAGGTCCTGCATCTCGATATTACCAATATCTCCACCCCTTCCGACTCGCAGCATAACTTTGGGATGGCTGTGGCAAGTATATGATGAGCCAGAGTGGACTTGGAAAGTATTTATGTCCCCTCGTTACTCCTTTGAACATTGCCATTGCACATACCTGGGATCTGAGAAGAAGTCGCCCGACGCAGCTAATTGCGACCAAGTCTCTCCTACGATCTTGACACCGGAAGGAATCACGACCGTTGAGGTAAGAATGTATGTTCCGGCGTCAACAAAGAGAATCTTTCCCACGCTAGCGAATAAAGCTGCCTGGAAAGCTGCCCTGTCATCCGTGGAGCCGTCGCCTGCACACCCGAGATCTTTGGTGTGTAAAAAGGACGAAACCGGCTGATCCTCGTACTGGGGCCTTGCGCGCTCAAAGTAGTTGCCTTTGTCGTCCAATAGAGTCGAATGCCTCCGATAGCTTCCAATCTTGCCGCCCTTGGAGAAGGAGCGAGCAGTAGTCGAGCCTTCGTAGACACCTCCGACGACCCATTGGTCTATGCGGCCCGACGAAGCCAGAAGTGTCGCACCGGATGTGTCGGCGACGACCACGCCAACTCCTGAGAGGGCAATGTTCTCAAGAGACATGCCTGTGCTGCCCTGTCCAGGAGCAGACGTGATAGGGTTGACAACGATTGCTTTGTTGACGCTGTTAAAAGACGAGTCCAAGACCGAGACGGAGCCGGCTGCAGGAAGAGGGAGACTCAGCATCGTTTTCTCAAGCCGTAACGTTCAGATATACGCCAAGATTTGGCGTCTGGGAAGTCTGCTGATGCATATTGCCAGCTACATGTTCCCCCTGGACCAATACCGCCAGAAAAGGATAGGAATGATTAAAACAGACCGAGAGGAAACTTACTATTTCCACTTTTGGCGCCATTGTCGCCGGCAAGCTTAAAGCCTATGCCGACGTTCTTCATGGTGATAGACTTCCATACCCAGCCTCAATCCCAAATGACTTGGACTCCAACATGGCAGCCATTGAAGTTGAGACGCTGCGCCGTGAACTGCTGGTTGCCCGCTTTGAGCCCGATGCCGCCGCCGGTGAATGTGATGTCGGAGATGCCTCCGCCGCTGCCATTCTCTGCGAACATTCCAATCTGAGTCGTGCCAGACTTGGCTATCAACTCCACGTTTTGGGTGCTCGTGGCTTGAGCGACCTGATAGTGGATGCATGTGATGATGGCTCCTGCGGCGACCTGTCGGATATCTATAACGATGTTTCGGATCTGACGATAGAAGTTGGCGGTATTGACGTAGTATCTGGATTGGAGATGGAGGGTCAGCTTCCGCATGGTCCCAAAAGGTTGACAGTGGATATCGGGGGGGG